>VYZX01029409.1:18478-51890 GCA_013401335.1 Brachypteracias leptosomus | reverse complement strand
GGTAAACCCACCACAGTGGCTCAGAAGAGTGGTAACAGAGTAGGGAGTTTGAATGCTGGGTCACTAGGTTCAGTCATTGCTGGGTCTGAAAGTTATTATCAAGCTACAGCTGTTCAGTTATGTGCAGGCATCAGCTACCCACAGAGAAACTCTCACCACAAAAATACATTACCATAACTAGTGATGTCCAACAACCTTCCCAAGGATTTTAAAAGATGAGGGGATGCAACCCCACAATTGCATTCCACAAGTTAGCTCCAAGTTGAAGAGCGCAGAGGGAAGAGGCTTGTATGGTCATTGCCCTGCATGCTGACCCATCTGCAGAGGGTATTCGTTTCTAGCCTATCACTACCATGTGTTTTCAGGGCACTCTATTTTATCAAAAATTTGTTAACCACTGAAAATTGATCTCCAAAGAGTCCATCTTTCACATTAGTGAATGGACCACATCCATTCCATCATGCTACCAGTTTCAGAGGATTTTTGGTGATACTGGTTAAATGAGGTTAGAAAGCCGATGACAAAGTACTTTTCAGCTTCCCAGTAATGTCTAGAATGACCAAATACTTTATTATTACACCTCTCTCTACACTCATAGATGGTAACCTCTTGCTATTTGCATCAAATTATGATTCATTTCAACCTACCCCAAAACAGTAGTCAATTTTTGCATAAGCAGATGAACACAGAGAGTTCTGCTTTTCTCAGAATCAAGCTGTTTGCTTGAGTGCAGCCTCTTGTCATAAACCAAAGTGGCCAAAAAAATAGCCGAAGTAATGTGGGAAAATGAAGTCCAAATTTGCTGCTTCAGTTTTCTCAAGTGAATGGATTTATTGCAGTAAATTACATAAGTCTCTTCGATTCACATTTATCCATACATGCTGCAGTAATCTCTATAAAGAGCTTTGAATTACTATAGCTTTTTAGTGCACTACCATTTCTTACCAGTCACTGTGTACAAGTTAATGTGAAAGCACAGAACTCAGATCATGACATATGATGTTCTTTACTCCCTTATGGCTTTGTGTCCTCCACACACAGTCTGATTCCCAGAATTTTAGGTTGAATTTAAAGATGTTTCTCTGGGCTGCTATCCTGTATATCTTTCAGATATTTGAATACTGTAGAGGTGCTTAGTTTTCTCTGGAAAAAGATCTTTGTTTTATTTTCTCTGGCACCTAGAAATCAAACTACTATTATGAAAAATGCTAATTTCAGATGAGTCAAGAAAGAGCAGTTCAAGAATCCTCAATGTCTTTTTCTAAATCATACAGGCTACAAGGCAGCTGATTACAAACAGTCTACTACCAAATATTGTTGTGAAAATGTCTCACAGAACGTAAAGCACCTTGCTCTGCAGCCAGAGAAGCGTAAGTTGGTGGCCCACTACTGTAGTAAATGTACTAGACTCTTTGACCCAAACTGAATGACCAGCATTCTGGGAAGCACAGATCGGGCAGCTGAGTCTGTCATGAGTTCAGGGAGATGTCTTTTACATGAAGGTAAGAAGATCTCTGTGCTTTGGAGGAATAAATCATAGTATAAGCTAGAGAAAAAAAAGGCCAGCTGGACAGTATAAACATATTGCTGAGATGAACAGTAAATTATTTGGAAAAAAAGCCACTTTGAAGGAAAATAAAACATCCTGTGAATTCAGGTCACACTCTGTGCATAATTGTGACCAAAAGAATGAAAAAAAATGGAACGGTCAAAATGCAATGTTTCCACAATATTTCAAAATGACATGTCATTTCAGAATTTATCTAAATTTGAAGGGAAAAAAAAAGCTTAAAATCAGTTCAATAACTGAGAAATGAAAATGGAAAGATTATAGATATTTTGTCTTTGTTCTTCTTCGCACTGTCTCTCCACTCCCTAAGTTCTCTCCTGGAGTGGAGTCAAAACAACATTTTCACAACTTTTTCCATGTCACTACACTCTCCTTCTGCACATTTTCACTTCAAGACAAGTTTCAGAGTTATTATTTGATTCTACCCACAAATCCAAATTTTATTATTCACAGCGTACTATATATGTAATAGTCTTGTCAGTCCTAGCCAGAGGCAAAGGGTAGCCTTGGAGGAAAAGGAAAAAAGAAACATCCAAAGGAAGATAAATAGGGACGAGATGAGAGGCAAATGGGTAATACTCCCATCTTTTCTTGAGAGCTGTGTGGATAGAAAAAAGAGTTCTCTAATTAATTCCAGAGTGACTGGGACTTGAGGGCTGGACTCTGTGCACTGCATGCTCGTGAATCTTCATTCCATGCAAACCCCCTTCCTCCAAAAACCAAACAAACCCTTGTTTTGTCTTTGACATCAAAAGACACAACATAACTAACAGCAGATGTTCTGATAAACTTTAGTAGAGACCAGCCTCTTGGCAGCCATATTTTGTTCTGCAGTGGCTTTTCCAGGCACACAGAAAATCTGTTTGTGGGACTGAAAAGTATATGAAATGATTTTCTGGTAGTATTTATTGTGGTATTTTCTAGTACTAGTTCTACTATCAAGGAACTGCAGTATCATGAAAGACTGTTTTGTGGTGTTTCAGCCCTGTGTCACTGCAAGTGATTATAAATGCAGGGGTGTAATGCAGAAATGCAAAAGCTTGAAGCATAAAATCAGAACTAGATAAGGACAAATTTTTAGCAGAAGCTGTTTGTAATTTCAGTGTTTAAAACCTCCACAATCCAACAGTCATAGTTAACATACAGACCTTAGTTTAGTGAATCTGAAAACTTTGGCCTGAAATCCTGGCCCCATTGAAATCAGTTAAAGTTTCGTCACCAACTTGAATGCTACCAGAATTTCATGTTGTTTTAATCATCAGAGACAGAAGCCAAACTGTACATTACTACGCATGGTACATTACTATGCAGGTATATAATTGATTTTTATTCCACAGACAGATTGTCATTAACTAATAATTCCAAACAGAGACGATTTTGCTTTTGTTTTCAGATTCAGACTGTAACCCAGCTATTTTTTTTTTTTTAACAACTCAATTTTAAATATTGTGTTCTTTTTATTTTCTGCAGTATTTGCCATACAGGCAGCCTATGGCTGCCCGCAGAGTTGTTTAATCATAAATGAAATCTTACTTTATGGCAAGACAGTCATCTTGTCTAGAAGCTGAAGTAATTAATAAAGACAAGGACAACCAACCTGGGAACATGAAGGCAGTAAGTCTAATAACAACTTCCAGTATGAAACCATCTAATAAATACTTGTTATGCATACTGAGAGCAATGCTTAAGCTGAAATGTTGCCATAAATTATTCATACAAAAGTTTTGGACAGTAAACAAATTTATGAAGATAATGATCTCTTTGTATTTCATGAACAAAAGTGGGGGGAAGGGGCCAATCTCCAGAATAAATTTCAATGTATAAATCCACCAGCTGTAGGCATAAAGTACTGATGTAGAGATTTGCTGTAGAAATTGTAGAATCCTGTGTGCTTTCTCTTTCAGCTTTGAAGTGCAACTGCAGAGCCAAATAATTTAGCATATACTCATTCGCTGTTCTTGACCAGAGCACTAATCACAAGTTAAGAATCAAAGCCTTTGACCATAATGGGTGAATCAAATCAGAACTGTGCACAGCATTAGCCCTGGTCTACTTAAAACTAACAGCAAGCAAGCATGAAACCTTTGCCAATACAGACCGCAAGGGGTTGTTTCAAATTTGGGAAACATTGATGTACATTTTTGTTTGATGTACCGAACTGCTTTTCCTCAATTGAGCATCCATACTGAGTGACTAGGTGGTTTAAAAAGCTGAATGAATTTCACAATGGCAAAGTTTACTTCCAGTACATTTATTTAATGACTGAGGCAATTGATGAAAGGGAAATAAAAATCTGATGAGGAGAAAAAAAATTAGACTAGAATCTAGACTCCCCTAGGACAATTTCTTGTGCTTTGGATTCTCTGTACTGACAGACAACATATTTGCTTTCTAGCTAATTACCAACAAGACTAAAATTTTACGTCTTTGATGTGTATGAGATGAAAGAATATTAGGAAATAAAAGTAAGATTAACATAATTGTCTTGTACAGCTATAATAAACTATGACTATGTATGCAATCAGACCCTGCTCATCAAGAAAGCATAAATTAGAATCAATTGAACTAAACAAGAATCTTGTTTAATTTTGCTTCCACAATAGCTTCTCACCTCTCCTGATACCTACCACTGGATCAGAGATGTAGGGAAGCCAGGAAAGATGCCTTCTCCCAATGGTCCATCTGACACCCTGAGACCCATGGGAGGTCCTGTTTCAGTTGTTGAGTCTTTAAAAAAATGTAGCTGCCTTGTGCAGACACAGTGGGCCATCAGCAGGGAAAGATCTAAAGGATCTCCAGGTCCAAAATCACATATCCCTACTACTTACTGGATCTGAAAGATTAACTTCTATTTATTTATTTCATTCCTATTGTCTACCTGATGTGCATACACAGACTGGGCACCAACCTGCTTTGGAAGCATGCTTTGGTAGTGCAGCCTTTTCCTATTATGCATATAGGATACAATTCTCATCTATCACATCTGTGTGCTAGTTAGTATGCTCACTTTAGGAAAGAAAACAGTGAGGAACCAGTGCTTTGGTATATACCTGCACCTAATTCATCCTTACCATGGCTAAAATACTGTTAGGAGCATTACATTTTCTATAAAGTCTCTATGAGAAGAATACTGCCCTGTAATGATTGATAAACACCTGGCTTTGACAGATCTGTCTTCAGCCTTTCTATACACAGCATGTTTGTTTACTCCAGAAATATCTAGCATTCCTACATCCTCATCAGCTCAACTATGAGAAAACAATTAAAGGCAGCCAAAAGTAACTGCCTCATAAGAGTAAAATGGGGTGAGAACATTTGGATGGCTTCTCTTCATTAAGGTGACATGAAAGGTCTACTTCTGTCTAGAAGCTGTGGGCTACTTCTCAGAATAAAACCATTCTGAAGGATTTACTTATCAGCTGGAAATGGCAGTGAAAAAATTCTATTGCACTTCAAGATAGCTGGTAATAAGGCAGTGAAGGGAATATTGTCAGTGTAGCTTCTAAGTTTTACAGCCACTCAGCTGGAATTATACCATTGTATTAAAAGTGGTTTCGGGTATCGGGAATCAGAGTAACCACAATTGGGAAAAGCAGGTCTTTTTCTTCATTGAATCTAGGTATTTATACTGTGTAGTTATCCTGGTCTGAGCGAGAACAGAACTAATTCTATTCAGTGATTTTACTTTTCAGCTTGGTCTCTTCTAACTAACTGCACTTTCTGAAGTTAAAGGCATATTTCTGCAGACAGTGTCTGCTTCTAGCAGTGATAACACTGTTGTTTACAGTTCACTGATGTTTACAGAAACACTGATGTTTACAGTTCAATGAGGTATTTAATTCCATATAAGTCATATTCAGTATAAAACAGAGATCCTAAGGGTCAAGTGCTCTTCTTCAATGGCCAGTGCTTGAGGAGGACTCTGTCCCTTCTGCCTTCAATCCTGATCTGTGTGTTCCTGAATCTAGTTCCAGAATCCAGCTCCT
This sequence comes from Brachypteracias leptosomus, assembly GCA_013401335.1. Taxonomy (NCBI): domain Eukaryota; kingdom Metazoa; phylum Chordata; class Aves; order Coraciiformes; family Brachypteraciidae; genus Brachypteracias; species Brachypteracias leptosomus. The sequence continues at coordinate 46,334 of VYZX01029409.1, read as the reverse complement.
GAATCCAGTTCCTGTCTGCTGCTGAATCCAGTCTGGGACTAGATTCAGTAGTGATGGTGGCATAATTGCCATCGGAGTCGGCTGGGTTCGACACTAGTTTTGTATATATTTGTATATATTTCAATTCACTATTATTATTTTCATTAAAGCTGTTTCAGTTTTCGTTTCTAATACACTCTGTCTCTCTCCCTTGTTCCCTTTAACAGAGAGCATCTGAGTGGATGGCCCTGACCCTAAATATTGACGGTAGTTTTGCTTTAGTTCACACAAGGGCAAGCCTGAAAATGTTTCCTTGCTGACAACTGCCTCATTCAGCACTCTTGCAAGCAGGTCCCAACAAATCATAGCCTTCAAAGGCACATTGTTTTTGTTTGTTCTTATTGTAACAGATGTTTTATATCATGTACTTCAACTGACTAATTCATCTGCAGAGGACTGCCTACTCTGGCTGGTGTGCATCCAGCTGTGGAAATAGCTCAAGTGTCATCTGTGGCCACTTTCATTCCATTCTTCTGATCTCACAGGATCTCAGTGACCGCATCCAAGCCCATAAAAAATAAACAGATCTGAGAACATCCTTTTAAAAAATATCCGGTGGAGGAGTAATGCTACTCCAGGCCGGAAGCTTTTCTGGAAAGAATGTAACTGATGCTGAAGGAAGATCCACTCACTCTGGAAGTTTCCTCCAAAACATACTACTTTTATCATATGAACTACCTAGTCAATATTAAGAGGGACTGGAGCAATGTCATGTGTGATTTTGATAGAGCTGAGAGCTTCTGACTCACTCAGTGCCATATCAATTAGCCTGAGTATCAGGCAATCATTCACCACTTCTTCCCTAAATATACTGAGTTCCCACAGAAGCTGCAAATACCATGAGGCTAGTTGATCTCAACACTTTGGCTACTTTTATATATTGTAGGTATACTGTAATATATTTCTGAAGTAGAAACAAAATCAATCTGAATTGCTCTGGTGTGGAAGCATATCCTGTTAATAGCTGTGCACCAAGATTAAAAGGTATTAGTGGATAAAAAATAGTCTGTGTCTGTAAGAAGTCAATTACTGCTTTCTTAAAAGTGACCAAATAAAACATCCAATACTAACAAAGAAAGACTTTCTGAAACTGCCTTTGAAATCAGCTGGGATCACTTCATCACAAGTCAAAATATGCCTGGGATGGTGCAACCATTCCTTGATTAGTTTCCTTAGAAGAAGGAACAACAAGTTCCCTTCTGAATTTGTTGAGAAGTCGATCGCAGTTTTCCACAGGAAAGAAGCAGTTCCTGTTAAGATGCTGATTGTACACTTCAATATCAGATCCACTGAGTTTGCTAATTACTTTCAAACCACTTAGTCAAGTCACCCATTAAGAGGAAATGATTCAATTGCAAATCCACTGAACTGAGAAACTAGGTGACCAAAACTCCTCATGGAGCTTGAATTATCCACCTGTGTAAAAGGGCTCACAATACGTCAAACCAAGTAGTTAATTTTGGTTTTGAGAAGCAACTATGGCTGTATTTAATTAGACAGCTTGGTAGCATTTTTAATATTGTACAACACCAATTATTGGAGTATTTCAGAAATATTTCAGAAGCCTTTGAAAACCTTCAGGAAAATTAAAGCCTTATATCATCATCAGAACTGATGCATCACTTTAAGAAGTTGCATTCCAAGTCACTTAACTCTGCAGAGAAAATTTAAAAACTTGCTGGCAACTGTCCTCTATTTTAGAGACAATGATTCATCTTTTCACTTCTGATCAAGCGTGATTGCTATAAACTTGCTATTTGGGTATATCTACGGGTCAGCTGCTTCAAGGTCTAAGGAGATCACCATAGAAGGCCTGAAAAGCTCTCTGCAGCTCATTACATTTACTGTAGTCCCTAAGTAAGAGGTCAGCAAAATAGAGTCCTCACTCACAGAGAAGCTAAACAAATTCACATTAGTGTGCACTGACTTCACAGCAACTAATTAAATGATGCTATCTAGGGTAAAAATGGGTGCCTGACAGAAGACTCTTTTGGGATTTTAAATCTTTGTCTGCCACATATTCTAACCTTCTGGTAATTCTGCTGTTGCTTCTCCTCCGGAGCATGTCATAATGATAGATAGTGTTTCTTGAAATAGAGAAAATACTTCTCAGAGGGAAACCACCACATTTGAGCAAAACTATTGTCCTTTGGCACATATAACATACAAAAGCAATGCCTGTCATGAGCTTACGACTTATACTGGGTATTGGAATTATTAACTTCAAAGAGTTCTGTCACTTGTACTTATCCAAAAGAATTTTACTAGCACAAAAGAGTTAACATAACTTTTTCTTCTGTGAGAAGAAGAATAAATACGGTATAATACCCGGTTACATATTGTCCCAGCTTAGCCAAGAAAATGAAAGGAAAGAAAGAGCACGGCACCATCTCATACTTCAGTTGGCACAACAGCACTCATGGCATGCTTCTACTCCTTTACTTGTCTGTTGAACAAAAAGATGAAAAGAGGCTCAGAGAAGATTCGAATACATTATGTACTGGGGAAGCAAGCAGATATCAAACAGATCATGGCTCACCTCCATAGCCCACACTCTCAAAGCCATGACCTGTATCACTGGGAGGCAGATATGAATGGCATGTAAAACTCCAGGAAGAAAGATGAATGAACACAGCTGAACATCCAAGTCCCCCTGTGAGGAAGTTTTCTTAGGTTATGGTACTCAAAACTCCTCAAGCTCTATTCCAAAATCTTCAAAATGAGCTCACCCAGCTTATAGCACTAATACCTCCAATATTTTTTTTCTGAATAGATGACAATTACATACATTGATCTATTTATATTATCCCCACAGAAACATCAGTAGTTACTATTCACTGAAGTGCAAAGCCCAGATTCTCAAACATGTGCACATCACCTGTGCAGTCCCAGTAAAAGGTCAAAAGGCCAAAACTGACCTTTGTCACCCAAACATAAGCAGTCTGGCTTTGCTACTTTGGAAAGTGGAAGTAAAACAAAGGAAAGGGCAAAACTAGTATGGAGGCCCTGGGAGCTACTCCAGGAAAGTCACATCTGCCTTTATCATGAACACTGGCACAGATTGAAGGTAGGTTTGCTCCTGTGAGTCCAAATCTGAGCACTGATCCCAACTCTGTCTTGACAGCAGCAACAGTACCAAGACTACCTTTCAAGGACCATTTTCCCACCATCACCCTGCCATTAACAACTGTCTAATACTGGCTCTGTAGTCATTTCCAGTTAAAACCAACATGCCCAAGGTATTGAACACCTGTGAAGATTTAGGCTGAGACATTATAAAATTGGCTATCAAATGGGGGTTGAAGAAGTGAACTGGGTGTTACTGTCTGTAGCAGCATGAAAGCAGAGGAATTGCTCAGGTCTTTCCCTTCAAATTCTTGTTATTCCTGTGGTGTTCCTGGAGGAAGATGTGACTTGTCACAGCTTTAGCTGCCATGATGAGTTGCTTGCTGAACTTGGAGTGAGAGTTAGCAAGGGAGCTAATACAGCTTTGTTACTTCCACAGACAAACCAGGGAAAAAGGGTGCTGCATCTGCCTATCAGAAACAACCAAACTGTTCCTGACAAATGTCCACCCCTCCTCTCCATGAAGTAAGATCTGTGACAAGCACCAGAAAATGCTCATTGCATCAAACACTTCATTCCCATTTAAAATAAGCACACCTAGGGAAGAAATGTCAGTGGTGGAGTGCATACAACCACACTTTTGCCAAAACACTGCTGGTGATCCTGTCCCACTGGCACTTGGGGTTAGCTGAGCAGTTGCAGCAAAGTGGATGGACCAGCTTTACAACGGCAGGTCTCTCCCTCTACCTGCCAATGAAAAGTATGCCTCTAGCCTCAACCCTGTCAGATGTGGGACATCTGTGAATGTGACGCCCACCCTCTTGGCTAGGGGCAGGTGGCAGACTAGCAATTTCCAAAGCTGCAAGCAGGAGTTCTTCAGTGATTGCGCTAAAGAGGAAGGCTATCAAGCTGGGAGCTGACACAGACTCACATCCTGTGTGGATTGGGCAAAGAAGGGGTGCATAATGATTTACAGATTGCAGTACTGTTTGAAAGCAGGCTGTTTGTTGCGTGAATCATATGCAATCCTCTTGTCCCACCATGAAGATCAGTAGCAGGGTTTTAACCCTATGACCCTCAGCTTGGAGCTGAAAAAATCATTCAAGTTATCTTGGATTGAGTCCTGGATGAGGATTCTGCATTTTTTTTTCCTCTGTGAGTTATATAGCTATTTAGGAGGCAGAAGTGACAACTGATAATGAGGAACCCTATTGTCTTTCTGCTCTGGGATATGTGTGTGGCACGTAGAGAAAAGGTAACTTCCACTTAAGTACTTGCTCTGAAAAGCACGGTGGTGAAGGGCTACACCTGGGGTTTGAGATGGATGTTGAAGACAGGAGCTCTCCTGGGCAACAAGGCTTGCAGCAACTTGTTTCCTCCCAGGTAACTTATTTAAAAGACATGGAGAGGGAACACTATTCAGCAGACATCCTCTAACTACGTACGCCCAAGGCTGCAGTCAGTAACAAGAAATAACAAATTGCATTTAAACCATGGTTAGAAGAAGTAAAATTTCAATCCCTAATTTCCACCTTCCTTTTAACAATAGGCCATTTGATAAGAAAACCTACCCTGCTGGAAGTGCATCTCTCTTTGGCGGGTAGTCCAAAAAAAATCATTCAGTGGTTTCGCTAAATAACAACTCGGCACTCCTTCAAAATTCTTCAGATTCTGTTCATCTGTCACTGTGTTACACAACTCATTCTTCATCAATCCACTATGAAACAGTTAAAGAATGTTCAGTGATTATACTATTATATTTCACTATTTGTTTTTGCAATCATGTAAGAAAGTGGTTGAAATCATGCTTCCAACAATGTTGCAGATACCACTAATTCATAACAGGAAGCTTTTTGGCACATACTGTTGAATGCATGGACTTAGAAGGTATTTATTCCTAATTTACACTAGTTTGAAAGGAAAATGGGGCCACAAGGTTACAACTTGAAAACTGTAACTCAGCAATCACTCCACTTCACTTCAGTGGGACTGAAATCAATTTAGGAAAGAAACACATGATTTGATCTAGATTTGCTCATGTACTGCAAAACTTAGGTCAATATTACATTCTTTATAAAGACAATTGAACTGAAAAGAAAGCACTTTATCTAAAAGAATAAAAAATGAATTACAAATGCCANTGATTCTATGATTCTATATCATAAGTAATAGCTTATTATTGACTGTAGTCAGGCCTAACAGTATTTATAGAATCATAGAATGGTTTGGGTTGGAAGGGACCTCCAAAGGTCATCTGGTCCAATCTCCCTATACAAGTAAGGACAGCATAAGGATACTGCCTCAATTTCCCACATGAGCCATCAGACAGCAGAGGCAGCTTTCTGAGAATGAGAGTTTGAGCAGAGGAATGAATACACTCAAAGTAGATGAAAAGCACAGAGAGTTACTGAACTTGAGAGTGCAAGTCAAGTGATGAACCAGAACTGGATCACCTCTACTGCAGAGCAATGGAAAAGCTGGCACACATAAGCACAGGTCCAGTGGCCATGACTAAAGGATATTAATGAAGATGGAACATAGATAAACCAAAGATAGAACTAGTTAACCTCATTTTTTAAAATAAAATTATCTATTTCCTAGGCAAAGGACACGTAGAAGATCTAAGCTCTCTGAAGGTCAATAAAAGTATTTCACACAGTTCTACACCAGAGATTACTGAATTTTGGAGATGATAAAGAATTAACTAAAGAGGAAATGAGAACAGGTTGTGCTAAAAGACAAGCTATACTGCTTCAGTGGGAGGATCACTAAAATCTCCACAAGGATTGTCCTCATTCAGTATTTTTAATAATGCCCTTGTATAATAAGATTTGGGGAAATTATGAAGTTGTGAGACAAATTCAGTAAAGTGGCAGATTGAAGTAGCACAAAGGAAGGACTGGAATATTTGCTGGAAACATGGAAGAATGAGAAAATGTAGGTGTATCGGTGAATTATAGGATGACTGAATTACCAAGGTCATGTGCACAAGGGAAAAAAGATGTTATTTTACAAGGTAGCAAAGTACTCCCAGTACAGTGAAGGGAGTATTAATGCTACTGTACAAAAGTCTGGAATACTATGAGCATTGGCTGTCCCAGAAAAATAAATTCAAAGTGGAACAGATCCAAAGAAGGGTCATTGTCAAAGAGGTACAAAATCCCTAAGTTACTGCAACTGCATAGTGATGTTTACTTAGTTAGCCTAGAAAATGAAGATACAGGTAAGATTTTTGTCTATGAATTAATGTGGTGAACATCCAGAAGGGAGAAGAGTTGCTGAAGGTAAGGAGGAATGTTTGATCAAGAACAATTGGATGTAAAATGAATAGCAGCATCTTTAGGTTGGATATTAAAAATGCAGTGCTAAGTCTCAGAGCAAAGGTGTTGTGAAACAAGCTTCCGATAGGATTATCGAGAGGAAAATAAATCAAGCTATTTAGTCAGGTTTTGGAAAGGGTTATATAGCTTGGTTCCTGGATAGAACAGGAATCCTGAGTATTATAAACTGTCACTATGTCCTTAGAGTACATTATTATAATTTTTACACAACTCCTGTACTAGATAAATCATGATGTAATCATAAGTAACATATAGATCAGCTATTTTCCCCTACTTATGTAAATTGGTCCTTGAATACACTTGCATAACATAATCGTAATTTATGGAAGTGCTTTTGCTCCAAGGATCGGGAAGGTGCCAGAGTCTCCTTCATCAGCTTATTGTTGCAGGCATGATTTTCTTCTCATTCTTACTATTTCACACCTATGCAATTCAATTTCCTTAAGCAAAGTTAACTCTTGATTTATACTAGTAAAATCAGACCCAATATTTCCCTTTGTAGCTAGGACAGGCTTATTTTAATATTTAACAGGAAAACCCTAAACATTATTAGTATTATTGTGAGGCTGTGTTCAGAGGCATCAGTCAAGATAGGCTCTTGTTCCACCAGAATCTTCACAAACATCTAGTAAAATCTAGTTAGTGGTATGACAGCTTTTTAATCTAAATAGATGGGATTAAAAAAAGGCAAATGAGAAACTGAGGCTTAGAAGAAATATTTTCTCCAAGGTCACATAACAGAGCAGTGGCAGAAGAAAAAGCATCTGTCATTAAGTGTTCTAAGCCTGTATGTATCCTTTAAAATTAGTGTGAGGAAAGGCAGGCTTAGGTCAAAAAGGAGCTGTATATTACATTACAATATAGCTGTACATTACAGTAACAGCTGAACAAGTATGTAGGATTTTCATTTGGATTCTAATAACAGTTGAATCGTCTGAGACAAAACCCTACACGAATACTGTATTTAAAAAACCAATAAAACAATAATTAGCTTTGCAGTTTGCACCCTGACTCTTACATAACCCCCTTCCTACTCAGTTGTTTATAAAAGGACATTTTGTCAATCACCTACAACCTGACCTGATCCTTCACTAGCAGGAATTCACATTAACAACTTTGACAAGTTGTGTTAGTCTTTAAAATTCTTATTTTGGAGTCATCATAGTTACAGTGCTGCCCCAGCATCATGTTAGTTGTATAACACAGCTGTTCCTCAATAACTTTCTTCTGGGTTCATAGGGCTGTTTCCTTCTCCAAAGATGCCCAGTGTCTCATCTGTAATGAACATGCTGATTTTCTGCAGTGTAGGGATAGGGTTTGGGAAGCCAAAAGGAGATCCAGGTCCCTTTCTGCTGGAGAGCTGTCCTGCAGCAACATTCTTTATCCTTAACTGCACTACGGAAATGAGAATCACACCTTCATCATGTAAAAGGGACCCACCACTGTGTGCAGTGAGCACCCACAGTAGATCATTCCCAGCCTTGTCACTAACTAGTGTGAAACCTCTGTGCTCCCAGACAACAGAGCTTATTCAAACCATTTTTCTGCCTGTGGCAGATAAAAATTGTTGCTTTTCCTACTCACCCTCACAGAACTTGCACATTTGGCAATTGCAACCTATACAAATACTACATAATCATATGGGCTGTAAGCAGGCTTGTGTCCTGCTTACTACACACATACTGTCTGATTTGCTTAAGCCAGTGTAGCAGAGCTCTCACTGCAAAGGCTGGATAATATTAGCATCATCAATGGACATTACCTGGCAAAAAACAAGAGATGGTCCATGATGGAGGATAAATTTGAGAGGGCTGTATTATACATGTATCACATGCCTCTCTAATCGACAACACATGTATTCATGTATAACCATAATGCAATACACATGGCAAAATATTTGATAGTGACCTAAACTGAGAAATTATCTGACAAATTTATATCACATGCTTACCTAACTCACCACTCTGCTGAGCCCATTACTTTTTGCACACTCATTAATCTAGCGCTAGGCCCATAATTAACACCATGTGCTTACATAGTCCATTGCTCTCTCCTGATCCTGTCACGTTCAGCCTATGTATTAATCTACCTCCCGGACAACAACAAACTTCACCAGTGCCCAATAAATGAGGAATTTTTGCTCAAAATGGCAAATATGACATATGAACCTTACAGTTAGTGTTCAGATTTCTGACTTGGAGAAAATCTAAAACTTGATGTAAATGCAAATCTACATGCAACCAGAGACATTACAAATATTATATGAAATTTTAAAAAGTAATAGGATTAGAATTTCAGTCTTAGTTGATGTATGTGAAGTTGGAAAAGTTAAAACAGATTGCAGGCTTTGTACGAAATTAGAGATTGATTTTTTTTAAATGCACTATTTTCTTCCACAGAAGGTACTCTAATGTCTATTGATTAATAACTATCTTTTAAAAAAATAGCCTCCTTTGATAAAACTTACTGCTTTTAAACAGCTGTTGTGTTAAGATTTTTCTTGACAATGAAGGTTGATGGTTATGGTTACTTCTTTTCTGTTAAAAAGAAATCAATATTCCATAACCTCAACCAGAATTTCCTGGCTTCAAAATCTCTGGAGTATCCTTCAAATTTACTGTCAGCCTTCTTCTTTCTCAAATATCTTTTCCATTTATATTTATAGATTTGTATGAAATATATATATACATGTTTTTTTCACTAATGTAATGTCTTTAAAAAAAATCTTGGACTGATTGTTTATCCATTTAGTATTCACACTATATCTGTAGAATATTTGAAAGGATAGAAATTTTTACTAGAACTCTTAAGCCTTTTTAGGATAAACCAGCAAAGCACAAGTTCCTCAAAATGAAAGAGCTTGTCTGCTGGAAATGTTTGTGGTTCTCCTGTCCATGTTTTCTAAGTGAATTCATATGTGATGTGTCTTGCTGCCATCATAAAAAATGTCCAGTTTCACTAGAGGGCTCTAGCAGAGTGTCAAAATGGGTTGGAAATCTAACTTGGATATACCTTTTTCTGGCATTCATATGAATTCATATTAATTTCTACAACAGCAGAACAAATGACTACAGTAATACTTTGATATGACTCCAGAAGAGTTGTATAATCAAACACACAAACCCCTATACTTGAGTATGAGATGTAACTTAGGTGAATTGATTACACTTATTTCCTTTTAGAGGCATGAGTTGGTTGAGCTTGGACACTGTTTTTCTGTCCTGGGTACTGTACTCAACACAACAGCACCTAGCACTACAGAGGGTCAAGTAAGGGCGCACTCACCTGAGTCTGAAACTGCCCATTCAGTAGCACTGAGTCAACATCTACACACAGCGGGTGCTGGGCGAGAGGCCGGCAGAAATGACCTCATGCGAGCCTGCCTGTCCCAAAGGAACATTGCCAGTTACTGTCCTGATTATCAGTTACAGAATTGGCAGTCCTTGATGTTCTGCCTTGGGAAACACTGGAATTAAAATTGCTCAGCAGAACTTTGGCATTGGTATTTTTTTAGTTATTTCAACCTCTAAAGTCCTTAGCCTTAAAAGTTCAAGTAAGTTCATGTTCAAAGGATCTCTTAAAAATACACAGCTAGAAGTTAAAAGAATAGCTGGAGATTCCAATTTCTAAGGATTATTTCCTGTTTACTTTTCATACCAGCTAACGGAACTCTCACATTTCGTCTTGGAGGCAGGATTCAACTGTCTGCGGAGGATATACTTTGTTCCCTTACACTCAAACAGGTAAATGCAAGATGGATTCCTGGCTCTACTTGCTAAAAGGTAAAGTACAAACAGGAGGTAGAGAAATTTGTCTCAGGAGAGGGACACTGAGCAGAGAACAAGGAACTTCTTTGTTTAAAAGCATAGGAATCAAAACACTGAAACTGCTGTGGTATTTCGGGTATTATCCAAAACAACAGAGTCGCTAGTGAGAAAATGAAAACTGATATATTTCAGTTGGACAGTTTGTGGTTTTTATGCTACATTCATGCACAACAATCAAAAGGCAAGAATCTGGAGTCCTTATTCAGCCTCGCTTCTCACCAAAGTAGGGGTTTTACACTGCTTACGAAATAAGAAGCGTTTTTGTTGTTGCTTTTAAAGACAGACAGATTGCATGTCTGCCATGGGCCAGAGGAACCAAGACAGGAAAAAACAGTAAGGGCATTTGCTAAGATATTAACCTTTCTAAAAGGGCTATAAATGCTTGCAAAATGTCCAGAAGAGAAGCTCTCCCCAATGCACTATATTATTATCAATAGTAGATTTTTCTATATGTTGCTCTGCTTACACCCTTTCTGCTGTCACTAGCATATTCCTTCTGCAGCTATTATGCAGAAACTATTCCAGACTGATAAGAACATCTATCCATGCATACTCAGTGATTACTTATGGTCACATGGTTTTACTTGCAAAAAGAAGAGGGTAAGTGTAAAACCAATGTGCACATACAGTATTAGGGTAGAGCATTTCTGTTGGTTCACTAAAAAAAATTGCCTTTAGAGAGGAAGAGTACATGTATTATTTGTAAGAAAGATTTGAATCAAAAAGGTTTTATACAAATGTATTCGTTAATAAAAATGAAGAATATCTAGATATGAACTGACTTTAAACAACATGTTTTTTCAAAGTTTTCCCTGAATCATCAGATAGCCTTCAGGGACTACAGGAAAAACACACTAATATGGCAAATGTTATAAATCCCCAGAATAACTCTTATCCCATTTATGTTTTGATTTTGTCATCGCTATCCATCTATCCTTATCCTGAGGCAGTAATGAAATACAAGACTTGTTTCAAGTAGGGATGAGTGAGCACTGTATTTTGAAAGCCATAGTTAACTAAACTGAGCCCAGACTGACATCAGTGCATTAAATGTTATGCCAATATAAATCCAAACCCACACTGTCACAACTCCTTTGGAGCTTGTCTTCCATTACAGCTAGTGACAGAGACCAGGGCATGTGGCAAAGTAACAGAACTGGCAAATTTGAGACATTCTTACTCAGACACAGTGCAGTCAATAAGGTCAAAAAGTGGTGAAGGCTTCACTTACAAAAGGTACATTTTTCAAAAGTGTCCAAGTCACACATTAGCCTCAAGGTAAATTTTTCATCATGGTCATATGATTCAGGAATCCTGTTTTCTAAAACTCTGAAGGTTGTGTAAGCACAAAGATGTGAGAAGTTTGCACACGTGACCCTACTATGCCAGCAGAAGAGTATTTGTAATACTATTTATTTTGAAGTAGCAATGCTACCTCAACCTATTTAATATTAATTTTCCATGGCTCTTAGTATAAGGCTAGCAAAAATCACTGATAACAAAAAATAAAAACCCTTTTAAAATTGTACTTGCCGTTGCTTATTGGCATCAACCTATGATATCAAGGTTAAAAAGGTTACAGGGAAAATCATGAGTAAATTATGATATATCTGCAGTGTCCTTTACTGTCCATCTGACTTTCTCTAATTAGGAAAAAGAATTTCTGACTTTGTTTTTGTCATAGAATTTCATTTTTGTTGTTATTTGCTTTTAAGGAGATCACAAAAGTAAGAAGACAAACAAGGCTGGGGAATAGAAAGTAATATATGCAAATATTTTCCAGTTACTACTATATATGCTTTTGTTATTTGTTAGGGTCTGAGGTTTATCTGGTTGTAGTTAAAAAACAACAGAAGGAATTGGAGATATAATTTTTTACTATACTGTGTTTTTTTTTAATTCACCAAGTAAACAGATACAGAATGTACACATCAGGAAAATGTGACTAAAGTCAATATATAAAGGGAAATAAATGAGCAACATTTTTGGCAGGTCAACGTACTGCAGGGGATATCACTACAGGAAGAGCCTGGTATTTAACTGAGTGGGCAGGCAGATGGCAGAGGAGCCAGGACGGGCAGGCAGAGAAGAGGCAGGCAGACACGGTGGGGGTAGTGCCATGCAGCACAGTAATTCCCTCCCGTCAGCAAGCTTGCCAGCCTGTGAGAAAACTCTCCTGTCTGTGCACAGCATGCTGAGTGAAAAACCTCCTTTGTCTCCTCTACAGCATGATCCCGCCTACTTTTCTGTCATGAGGGACACTACACAGTGTTATATTATACATAAATATAAAGTAGGACTTTCTGTCAGAAATTAAAAGCTAATCATCCAGTAACATGATTTAGTGGATACTTGTAATCAAAACAAAGGATTAAACGCCACCATCTCAGCAATTCAAACTGTGCTTTCTGTATGAGTTCATCTCTACTCACAAAGAATAATAGAGGCTTAGTAAAATGTTGTCCTTACTGTGGCAAAGAGATTGCAATATTTATCTGCACTGGTTTCCAGTGGGACATCACGTGCCATAACCACTCATCTCATAAAAATAAAATATTATGAGGTAAAGTGGTGGCAATTTAGATAATAACATGGCAAATCTAAGTTACAAGAACAAGTCAACCAAATTAGAAAGTCCCCAGTTTCCTCAGCTCACAGGGTTACCAAAACTCATGTCTTACATTCTGCCAACTTTATCATAATCTTTTATTCAATTTTTTTACGCTATGTAGGTGCCTAAAATAGAGTTTATAGTTAGGCATGAAACTACAGCAAACTTACAACGGACACAGATTCTTTATTTTCTTTCAAAACAGACCATTAATTCTGATGCCTCTTGAGTTCTCTGTTTAGTAATTCTCTGACAACTTTTCAGACATTTCTAATAAAGAATTCATCTCTTAATGAAACTTGGGGAATGGTAGTTCTGCCTTTTTGCTTTTATACTTTTTCAGTACAAAATGCCTCATGTCCATTTATTTAAGAACATAATCTTGGGAAACACATGAGAAAAATCTTTCAGTGAAGAGACTGGGATTGCTACAGACCACTCATGGAGGCAACCCACAATAGCAATGACACTGGAACTGAAATGTTACACCACTTATCCACTGTCCCTCTGCTTTTCCACCTAAAAGCACACATCTGTTCATTGACACAACTCTGGCCAGCAATGGACACAAATTTAACTTGGCATATTGATGGTGCCACTCACTATAAAACTTATTTTTCTCTTCACAGCCCTATACATCCCATTACCACACCAAAGTATCTCTTCTAGCACTGCAGAAAAATGCCTTGCTGAACATTGTCAAATAAAACTCAAACACACATATACAAAAAAACCCTGGGATTGGTAAAGTGCTTAGGTTTTCCTTTTAGAAAGGAAGTCTTTCAGCAAGGATCAGAGATACTTTGGCTTCCATGAGTATGATAACTCATCTTATACAAACATCTAAAGTTTCTTGTAGTCTGCAATTAAGTTTGGACTTGGATATTAGAATACAGGACTGATTTTAACTGTGAGTTTGTTAGATACAGCTCGTCTTCCTGTGAGGAACACAGCAGTAGCTTTAATACATTGAGATGGAAACTTCCACCAGGGTCTGGAATTCCTGCAGTGGTGGGAATTTGGCTTTCAGGAGACAATCAGTCCCACATTATGTTCATGGTCTGGTGAGAGAAAACTGAAGAACTTGTCTCCAAAGAGTTGAGGGATATGGAGGCGGGCTTCAAATTGGGATGAGAGTATCTATATAACTATACTGTAACTATATCCACATTATTGTATAGCTAACTTCCACCAGAGGTTACTTTATTATGAAGTCTCAATATTTGAACACAAATGTGAATAACAAGCAATCCTAAACTATACATCTTAATTTTAATTTTACCCTCCTCATATAAATCAATGTATTGATATTTAATGTAGAGTACACACTTGGAGTTTGATTAATGACATTGTTAAGCATCCATACCTGAGAAACCAGAGAAATTGATCAAAGGTAACAAAAGAAACTAAAGCAATCTGTATATACTGGGATTCAGGATGTTGTTTCCTGCTGGTATATCTCTAATATTCAGGCAAAGCGCATCAAAAATCTTCTGTGAAGTAAGCAATAAATCACTGCTTCTAGTGAATGTTGGTAAGCTGCAGTTGCAAATTGATGAAAGACAACCATTTACTCAGGGGAAAAAATGAGTTCATTGGTAAAATCATAAAGCAGATTCATATTTGGCAGAGACTTTGTAAAGCTGTTCTTTACCCTTTTCCAGTACTTAAAATGCATTACTCAGGCACTGAGGATCTTGTAAAGAATATACAACTAGAAAGGCCTTTTTTGATGGATAAGCATATATGGGAGGGGTAATTCATAGCATGTAGGAATGTAGTTATCTTGCAGACCCTGAAGCAAAGCTTCAGAAACAACACTTTAGAGCTTGTTATTGTCTTATAATCAATGCAATTAGATAACATATCACCCATTGTCCCCTTTTCATTAAATCAAATGGTGCTCCTTAAAGAAGCAGAACCATTACAGCAGAGGGCTCATGTCATAGGGTGCAGCTGGCTGCTCTTTCATGACCTAGGGCTTTAATGCGGCTGAAAAGCAGAGCAAGGCTATAGGGTAAGCACTTTTAGATGGATTTAAGCAAGTATCCACTTACTGTTGGTTGCATAACATACGGCGGATGTGGCATCCAGGAAGTACTCTGGACCTGCATATCAAACAGTTTTAATTAGCACAGAAAATTTTAAAACAGAACTCAAATATTTAATTGAAAATACTCTATTACCAAAGATGGAGCTCATTTAGACAAAAGACTTAAGTCATATAACTCAACACAAAATTAATTTATACCTCATAAAGGTATTGACAAAGGAAAAATTCAAAATTGCATTTGACAATGTCTTCTACCAAAGTCAAAAGTCTGAACAATTGTACCACTTCTACAATCCACATTGTTTTGTCTCATAAAGCACTCTTCAATATTCCATGCTGTCCTAATTTTTCATTTGTATTGTTTCCTTTCATCCATCAATATAATCATGAACATGTCATCCAACCGACAGTGCAGGAGACATAAAATTTTGAAAGTTTATTTTAAAAAGTACCTGTATGAACTTTCAAAGAACATTTTCAGAGATTCCAGAATGATTTATTTCATTTTCAGTGAGAATTACAGATCTTATTTAGAATTTTTAAAGTTTATTCTAATTGAAAGCTTCCATGGCAAAGCTGGCTTAACATGTCCCTGCCTTCCAGGATCAGCGCTCACCTTGGGCATTGTGGGGTCCATTCCCACAAGAACTCTGTATGTCTCACGTCTTTGTTTTTCTGCCTCGTGACTGATATGTAACAAATTCACAGATATACCAATTTTACTAACAATTAAACGCATCACAGAGTGCTTGTGCATTTGTGGTGGCATCTCTCAGCTGTAACTCCCTCTTGTGCTAAGCATGAACGGCCCACATGTTATTGTGACTCAAACTCAACCTCAAGAACTGTGTGTCCTAGTTTCCTTTCGCATCAGTCTTGGGCACCACAATACACAGGAAGCACACAGAAAGTATTGCTGGGCTACAGCCATCCAAGGGCACCTCCCTAGCTCACAGAGATGGCCATGTGTCATCTCAGACTGAGCATGAGTAGTGATGACTAGGAGAAAGCTACAAGGTCCCAGTTCTTCAGATGCACTGTGATGTCGTCCATGAAGCAATTGGTAAGAATTAACTGTATAAATTTGTGCTTCAACACTTGTTGAAGTTTATCAAAGTAGATTTTTTGTTGAAAAGTTCAGTGAAACATCTTCAGAACCAAAACCAGTGCACACAAATGCAAACACAGCTCTACTACAAAATTTTCTGTTGTGAATCCCCATTAGTTAAAATATATTAGAGTTGTCACAACTGTTCATTGTTCCTACTGCTGCTGTTCATTGTTCCTACTCTTGCACCCTTGCAGGTCCTCCTCTGTGCCAGGGAAAATGCCTTTTGGCTTACACTGCAAACTATCTATGGAGAATGATATGGGTTAAAAAAAACCAAACAATGTTTTTTGTGAAAATGCAACAAACCATGTAAATGCATTAAACCATGAACTGATGCAATGGTTCAAGTCAGGATGGGAGAAGAGAGCAACTGTGAACTATGGAACAGTGACAGGAAGAAGTGGCTGAGTGGTCTGAATTCAGTGGCCCGAATAAGAGGGAGGAGATACGATTCTTAAGCCAGCTTTACAGCTGAGTAAAGTGCGTGTGAGCTGCAGTTTTATGTCTCTGGCACTGGCATTTCTTTAGTGTTGCCATTTACTGAAATTTACTGAATTTATCTCACCAAAACAGCTTTTGTTTGGCAACTGTTACATAGCCATTTAAAATTAAATAACACAAAAATAAAAGAAAATTACAAGAATAATTTATCTTTCAAGATCAAGCTTAAAACACAGTAAGTGTAAGCACAATCTCTAATTACCTGTAAGTAGTAGCATACCATCTCAGAAAAATCCCCAACCCAACACACCAACCCTAACATTAAGAACAACCCACTTGTGCAGCTTTACAAGTTTGGGTAGTTAATCTCAGGTAGGACTCAGGATTGGAAGAGCACTGATGCTATAGGACAGAAATAATTGAAATGGGAAAATGTACAGCCAATGACCAGTCAATAAAGTGATATGCTCCCAGAGAACGGATAATAATAAAATTATACAACCTGGTTTTGACTTCCATCTCAGAAAGTCAGAGTATGGCATTAATTTCCCAGTGGAGATCTGTGAGGGATATGCTGAGAAGAGAAAGTCTGAACGACAAAACATGTGGGAGACTAAAGAAGGATATGAGGGCAGTTTATCCTCAAGTAACTTGCTTTGTCAGGGACTATTAGATAAAAATGAGTGCTTTTAAAGGTTGCTGTTACTGGAGCAAATACAGCTGAGGTCAAAAGGTGACATTATGATGTCGTCAACATAAATTACAAAAAAAAGCATTAAAAAAAATTTTGGCCTAATGAAGGGGCACCAAAATGACAAAACATTTCAATAAGAATGATAAGCTTCTGCTGTTTTCAACTGAAAAAGAAGCAAAATGTTGTTTATTAGAGAAGCTGATTGAAATAAAAACATTTTGGTGGCTTTCATTGCTAGTGTAAAGAACGCAGGAAACACTTAAAACCCTATACCAAATGATACCTGAACACTACTAGAAAGACTTTTGTTTACAGTATGACTCAAGAGTGCAAGTGCTCACACAATTTCTGTGGTATACACTCTGCCTTCATTCACATCCAAAACATAATTAACTGGGAAGCATAGTAGACAAGTGCAAATCTGACGTACCTGATATGTAGAGACAGGGGAAGCAGCAATGAATGGTGTGATTGATGTCTGTGGAATCATGCGGTTTGTTGGAATACTGTACGGTGAGGAATAAAATCTGCAAACAAAGAACAAAAGCGAGATTTTTTGAACCTTTCTATAGCTAGGCTCTGACTAACTAATTCACTCCCTCCTGGGCAAAGACAGAAAGAGTCTACTCAGGTAATTATGTCCATCTATTTCCACAACTACAAGAAAGAAGCTGTGATGGCTCCACTGAACAGATCTTCAAAATAGAAAGGAGGACGAATATTTACACAAAGCATATTTTTTTCACTTCAACTAGCACAAATATAGAACTTCACGATACAAGAAGTAATTATCTGAAATGCAAAGACAGCTGATTTTCCAGAGTGCTAGCTGGAAAGGAAATTTCTTATGCGATATTGAAGACAATATTACTGATTTCATTTTTACATGCAGTACTGTTTTCTTTTCAGACCTTAATGCTCCAGTGCCGAGAATAACAATTCCATATACACGCCTGAATTATTTTATTAAGGGATGGCTACAAAATCTCTGGCTGAAATTTTTGTATTCATCTAGGCAGAGAGCAAAAAACCCATCTTCTGGTGAAATGTATTAGGAATTATGAGACTAAATGCCCCAGGGAGCACTGAAAATCTCAGATTTAGTTGTTTTTAATTCCATTGTCGCATGCTATGAACAAAAGTTGCACTATCTCTTGGTTGATGGTAATAAATGTTATATTCCTTCTCCTTCCCTGTGGGTTAATGATTATTGATAAAATTATTACTTGCAAAATATTGCTACTGGATGATTAAGTACTTAATATGTATATGCTCATAAAGATTTTTGCATTTAGCCTTTTTTCAGTTTTAACTGTAAGCCAGAAAAATACAATTGCTTAAAAAAAGAATGATTGTGGTCTTACAGGTGTCAAAATGCTGATATTTTGGACTCAGAAACACTCCTGTGCCATGTTCTCTTGCCCAACTTAAACCCCATGCATATCCTTCTCATATAGCATTCACCAGTCTTACAAGTAGCAGAACATTTTGCACATATTCTCTTTCTGTAACAGTGAAGTGGATTACACTCCCTGTCTTTTTATGTTGGTTTTTTTTTCCTCCCTACACTGAGGCAATCAACGGTAGCTTTCCACGACAGCCATGCAACAAAAAGTCATTACTGGTGTTTAAACAAGTGCTCTGTTTCCTGATCGCCCTGGTATCCTGGATTTAGTACTAATCAGTCTAGTTCAGACTGGATGCATTAATTCTGGATACAGGCTCAAATAACCACCAACTTCATCCAGCCAACAGCCTTTGAAAAACAGGCTGCTGTCTTTGAAGGCTGGGTGGAAATATTAAAAGTTAAGAGGGGAGAGGGAGACAGAGAAGCAATCATTTGTTCTTCCAATTCCAAATAAGATTTTAAAATGCCAAAAGCAGCAGGTGGCGTCTGAGTAATTTTTTGTTTAATAGAAATATATTGCTATTTTAGGAACATTTATCTGCCCTTACAACGCTTGCACAGAAACTATTCTAAAACTGTACCTTTGCCTAATTTTATATATATCCTATTATGAGAACTTAGAGGCATTTGTATCCCACTGCTTGTATCAAACATTACGCTCATACAACATTGCAGTGGAAAGGACTTTTACAGCACTAGCCTGGTTCATCTATGCCATTAGTGTGATGCATCTGCTACCTAAGTCATGTTACAGGGTTTTCTCCCAGATCCAGGTTAACTGGAAATCACTTTGGCTATGTTTGTTGCTACATGGATGAACTAAGAAATGCTGTGTGCACCAAAAGAAAACAGTCAATGACAGACTGACAAAAATTACTCTATAGGTAAAATGTATAGAAATACATATAAATCTCTTAAACTGAAGGACCATATAAAACTTCTTTTGAAAAAACAACACATTTTTGTTCATTCTGTTCTCATTCTATCCATCAGCCTGGCACAGATGCTGAGCTTATACTCACTGTGCATGAACTGCTCGGACAAAGATGAGTGTAAGGGAGAAACAACTTTCCATTTGGAAGTAGTGCTGACTCTTTGGAATAAACTCTCCAATAAAGCCCAGCAAATACTACCAAATTTACAGGAAACGTGTCCTAAACCAAGAACTTGACAGGCAGCTAACCACTTCAGTTTCAGCTTAGAGATGGAGTTATCTGAATAGTACATAAGCTTGTAGAATATACATTCTGGTAATGTGAAAAATACAACCCTTCCAACACCCCTGCCAATATCATTTATCTGTCACAGTTTGGAATGCTCTCAAATAAGTATCAAATAAAACATACTGTCAGGAGTACCACAAGTATCGTACTATCATAAGTGTACTT
Source organism: Brachypteracias leptosomus (assembly GCA_013401335.1). Lineage (NCBI taxonomy): Eukaryota > Metazoa > Chordata > Aves > Coraciiformes > Brachypteraciidae > Brachypteracias > Brachypteracias leptosomus. The sequence continues at coordinate 26,355 of VYZX01029409.1, read as the reverse complement.
ATCACAAGTAGTCAACATGGATTCAACAAAGGGAAGTCATGTTTGACTAATTTGATAGCCTTTTATGATGGCACAACTAGATGGATAGATGAGGGGAGGGCAGTGGATGTGGTATATCTAGACTTCAGCAAAGCTTTCAATACTGTCTCCCATGATATCCTTGCAGCCAAGCTCAAAAAGTGCGGCTTGGATGGTTGTGTGGTGAAATGGATTGGAAACTGGCTGAAGGACAGAGCCCAGAGANGGGTGACCTCATTAATATCTGTAAATATGTAAAGGGCAAGTATTGGGAGGATGGAGCCAGGCTCTTCTCAGTGACTTCCAGTGATAGGACAAGGGGCAATGTGTACAAGTTGGAGCATAGGAGGTTTTGGGCAAACATAAGTAAGAACTTTTTCACAGTGAGGGTGACAGAGCACTGGAACAGGCTGCCCAGAGAGGTTGTGGAGTCGTCTCCTCTGGAGACATTCAAAACCTGCCTGAACGCGTTCCTGTGTGATGCGTCATCTAGGTGATCCTGCTCTAGCAGGGGGGTTGGACTAGATGATCTTTCGAGGTCCCTTCCAACCCCTAACATTCTGTGATTCTGTGACGACAGCCAGCTATATTGTGAAAATTCATGCACCAGAGCAACAAAGAAGAGAAAGGAAGGAAATCTGATGCAACAAATGACAATCTGAGAAAATACAGTTCATAAATCAAGTTTAACAATCTGAGTCACTGTGACAGACTGTAGGTCAAATAGTTTGCAATCAGGAATCCCTTACACTCAAAGACAAAGGCTTGTCTTCCTGCCACAGTGTTACTTGTACGCCAAAAAAGGATGTGGGTATCTCTGCCACATGTGAAGTGCAGTGGTAAGGTGAGCATAGGGCTGTCCTTGCTGGGTACAGACTCAAGCGGAGTCCTCACACCCACACCCCCCCTCCACTGCTCTGGCAGGGCCCACTCACAAAGAGGGCTCAACATGCTCTCACCCATGGGACCTGGAAGAATCTCCCCAAATTCCCTTTACATACAAATAGGCTAATGTCTTAATATGTAACTGGCACGTTACCATAAGTGACATGCTGGGGACCTAATAAAAGACAGAAGGAGCAAAAACGCACAAGTGGCCTGTTCTGATGTAAACCCTACAGCACCCCAACAAGGTCTGCAGCTGATGATCTTGCCATATGCAATCTTAGGCTTTCCCTTTTTCTTTTACTTTAGGCTTAGGAAGAGGTGAAAAGAGGTGGTAGATACATGTTATAAGTCAAAGGGAATACAGAATTCTCAGTCATGAGAATATGTACATCAGAAAGAGTAGTGGAAAAAGATATGATTTATACTGGTTTTGACTCATTTTAGATTTATTCATTTATGTCTCCAAGTTTTCTGGCATTAAAATGCACAGTATCTGGTATTGTACTTTGAGAGATGTAGGCTATGTGGTAATTGACCTGTGAGCTCTAAGGAGAACCCTCCACAAGGCTCAGCTGCATTTTCTGCAATGCAGTTTACATCCTTATATTGGTCCATGCAGTATTTTGCAGGAACAAGCCAGTGTCCCTGCTCCTCAGCTGCAATAGCAATGTTAGAAGCAAAAGTGTAGAAAGGCAGGTGGCAGGAGCAAGGCAAAATGGACATTGCCCTTGTATTAAAAATAGACCTCTTCAGCATGCCCAGACTGCATAAGCACTGGGAAAACTCATCACCAGAAGGTAAAAGATGATCCTGGATGCTCCTAAAGAGGGGTTTATAAAGGGCTCAAAAGAAAATGTTTTTAAGAGATGCTAAAAGAAATCATGTTCCCAGTATAACATCAGGCACACATAGTCAATACTTCAAGAACAATTTCTGTTGCCTAACAGACAAAGCATATACTTCCCTCCTACATCAATCCTCCCTCCACATTTGGGGACTGCATTATCTGTAGCGTCTGGTCACTATTTCCCTGCCAAAAAACTGAAAAAAAGCCCACATGGTTCCCATCCTATGGGGAAATGTGCAAGCTTCCACACAGAATCTGCACAAGACCAAGATCCTATTTGCACTGCAATAAACACCATTTGCTCATGCCTTGTGCCTGCGGGCAGTACTGGAAAAGTTCGATTCATAAATAGTATCCTGGGGCTCACATAATGTAAGAGTATTACCAAGCATTATCAAGGCGGCAATTTTCTGTTGCAATAAGCCACACAGTCAGATGTTTGAGATGAAAAAGACCTATCTGACTATTGAGCCCATTGGCCAGCAAATGCACAGTATAGTCCCCCAGATATCAGATATTAAACTGATACAGTACGTCGCAATCTTAGTCAAATGGCCAGGAGGACTCAAGCCTTGGGAATATTTTAAATAAGCATTCTTACAGTGCAAGCACAAGACCTTATTTTGTTCTTTGTATGAGTGCATTAAACCACTGAAACAATATTAATATCAAAATTACAACAGGCATGCTACTTCTCCAAATAAAACCTGAGTACCTTTGTAAATGCAATTGATAAAAGGCTGATTATAAAACAAAAAAGACACAGAGAGATTGGCAAGGGAAAAGAGCTTATCTACTAAAGTGCATGGTTACCACATCTTCAGTAACTCATACTGCAGTGCTATGGCACACTACGAGCCAGATTCTCCACTCCATTATACCAGTTTTATGCTGGTGTAACTCCACTGGATGCTTAAAAAGAGTTACATGGGCATAAAACCAATATAACGAAATGGAGAATCAAGCTTTATAATGTAATAGACTTGGAAGAAAATTATCTATTCCTTTATGGGGAAAAAAATCTTAGCTATTTTTAGTGAAAGCCTCTCTCTCACCCTTTCGCATTATTCCTGCTATAGATTTTCAAGGCAAATGTGCAGTTATATAGTAATAAAAGTGACAGAATTACACCACGAACAATGAGAACCCCCCTTTTTATCTGGACAACATACAAAACCCTAGATTCTTCCCTGTAGTTTGGTTACGTCCCAACCCAAAACCTAATATAATCCACACCTCTTGAGGAATTGTGAATTTTAAATGTCACCTTGTGACACCTGCAGAGACATGTCTCTCTAGTAGGCTTTCCATCCTCCATATAATACTGCATGGACTTTGCAACTTACATGCATCAAAATGCATCTATCAACCCTATAAAAGACTCTAATGTGTCAGCATGTATAGTCAATCTTTCTTTTTAAGTTTTACTGATAATTCACACCTCACCTGAATCTTCACCTTGGCTTGGGTATCTCTACATTTCTCAACTCCAGTCTCAGCTCATTAAGCTCCATGCTGGTGGGCACCCAAAGGACTGACAGACTTATGCTTATCCCAGCACATCAACAAGTTCTGAGCTGTGTGCAGAGTCAACACCCTTTTAACCTGACCACTGCACCTAACAGGCCTACTACAAGGAAGTGGCCTTTGTTTTACAGACCTTTGGGTAACATTGCTCCATGCAAACATTAACAGCTTGGTCTACCTTACTGCAAAAGTCTTATGCAGCATTTTACCTACAGGGTGGGCATGGACACACCATGAACGCAAGGGGACTGCAAGCAGCAGCTTTGGGCTCACTTCCAGATCATCCTCACTGTGAGGAAGAGCCATGTGTTTGTCTACTGCCCCTTCACTGATGAATAAGTTAACCTGCTTTACTTCTTAGTGCTTAAGAGCCTTTAACTCTCTCTCACCACGGCCCCACACCTGCTAAGGTATATTTGTTAGTGAGCAACAAATCACATTTGCACATTTTACAAGCAAAGCATCGAGGTGCTGCTGGACTTAGCTAAAATAAAACCCATGAGCTAGATTTTTATTGTACTTACAAGTGAAGAGTATGAAAAATAGTAAAAATTTATAACTACAGGATATGTGGAGACTATCAAGTGAATGCCTGCAGAGCCAAAAAGAAACTGTGTGACCAAAGGGTCCTGGTGATCCTCAGGTGATAGCAGTTTAAAGACGCAACCAAAGGAGGGAACAACAGTTGTGTAAATTTGGTGGAGAAATCGATTTTTCTGCATAGTAAGAGCTTCTCCTCATGATACCACATACATTCAAGATCTCACCATAAGAGCATTTTGAATGAGATGGTTTTGTCATAACAAATTGAAAATATTTTGACAATCCACAAAGAAGAGATATGTCAAAGCAGTAATTAATTGTCACTCTTAGAAATATATTGAGTGCTTTAGTTTATTTCATGCTTTACAAATAAAGAACATTTCAAAAACAGCAGAACTGAAATTCTCTATTGGGTACTATTTCCCAATTATCAGTGACAGCATGTTCAAGAATTGAGTGACCAAACCATCTAAGCAGCCCAAACACCTGAGCAGTATGGCTACTCTTTGATGCAAATAATGTCTGATTCTGAGATAACTGTCATAATTCCAAATAAATTATTCTTGAAGTAAAATTACAGTTTCCAAAAGATTCATGCAGGAATTCATTTGAAATAAAAGCCAGTTTTCTGGAAGAAACACTGGTGGTTTATGAACTAGTGATGGTTTTATTTATAACCTATAATGTATTAGCAGCTGAAAAGTATGATATTAGAAAAGAAAGACTCATTTGGGAGGTCAGAACATGCAAAAAGAACCAGCGGATTCTGAAACCACAATTTTGCCAAAATCCTCTTTTTTCTGAGTTGCTCTGATTTGGCCACTTCCTCCACAACATGGGAATATCATGAGTCCTACAAAGCTAGTGCTTGCAAAGGGCAATTAAGCAAAATATACGAACTATTATAATTTACTTTTTTCAAAAACTACTTGGAATGATATTTTTTTCATAACTGCTTAAACTAACAGTGCCCTAAGGAATATGTACAAATAAGTCCGTTTTCTTCTGTATCAATACAGTCTCCACTTTAGCTGAAGAACAGACAGGAGTATGCATGGAATTTGATAATCACATCAAACATCCCTCTGATCAAAGAGTGATTGTCAGAGAGTTCAGGGCTGAACCTCCTGCTTCTCTTCAAGTGGTTGCTACCCTGTCTGAAAGGATAGCTAGATTTCAATGCTCTGTTTTCCTAGCTCATGAAATAATTGGAAATGTAATCACACAAATAAATAATACGATGATGTAACTTCTCTGCTAAATTTTAAAAAAAAGTTACAATTCCTTGTGCTGGCAAACAGCAGTTGAGAAATGAAGAAGAGTGTTGCTTAGAATTTTACCCCTAAATCCCATCTGGTTACACACTTTTTCCCTATTTGGCACATCTATTCAGGCAATGCCATGGAAGCCAGCCAGCCTGTAGAGAGAACCAAAATACGCTGGAATCTTCAAAGACTATTTTAACAAAAGCAAAGTCAGTAAAGGGAAATTTTACTGGTTTCCACTTTATGACAGAGGGAGATTAAAAAAAAAATCCACTAGCATTTGCCAAATAGAGATGGAAACTATTAGGAAAAACAACTTCCCATTCAAATGGATATTACAAACAAGAGGGCATAAAAACAAAAGGGAAACGAAAAGAACTTGACAATATATCATTACATGCTTCATACAAAATACGACTGAGTGAATTTGCTTCTGAGTAAGTTTCACCACAGAAAGAGAAAACAGAAGATGGCATTCAAAATAATTTTTTAAAAGGCATAAGAAAACATGCATTCCTTACCCATTCTGTATAGCAGCTGTTGGATCATAAGTCAAAGCCATGCCAGCCTGCACATAATTAGGGAAGAAAAAAAGATTTTTATTACTACTGCAGAAAAGATTAAAAAAAAAGAAAAATTACATTAAGCATATTCCAAGCCAATATGAATAAAACCTGAATGCAACTTAGATGGAAATCTAAATTCTCCATGGAAGCTCAAATGGCCCAAAGCAGCATGGACAGATCGGCTAACTCTCCTGCCTGAGAGATCCTTGAGAAACAGATCTGTTCAGTATGTTGGTTGTCAACTCTGCATAACATTTAGGGTAAATGGTGATTTTATTGCACCAGTATCATTTAAGAACTCCACTGAGATCAATGCATTTACATCCAATGGCTCACTATAAAAAGACAGGGCCAAATCTTGCTGTCGCGTGTGAGACAGGTAGTTGGTAGACATTCTAAATGCAACTTCCCAAGAGCTTTTCAGGAAGGAGCTTGCACTGAAAGGAGCAAATATAAACTACAAACGCCACATCATGCATGGCTCCAGCAATCTACCATTTCTGTGGGCTGTCCATTGTATTTGCAGTGAATTCATTACCATAAGACCAGAAACAGAAAGTTGGCTGCAAAGCAGAAAAGACCAACTCCCCCCCAAAAAAAGTTTGAGCTTTTAAACAAAGCTTTTAAAATGCTTCAGAGATCTGGAGAGCAAAAGAATTTGTTAATGGGCTACATAGAACCTTACAACTGCTGTTCACCACCAAGCAGATGGTGACCTGTGTGAAAGAGTTTGGCAGTGTCAAAACACCATCCAGTTAACAACTGTCACCACTGCCACCATTAGCAGACATACCCACAGGTACTGCAGGAAAGGCAGGAGGAGAGCAGGGCTTGAGACTGAATTTTCCACTCCACCTTACACTCCGAAACAGCAGTCATGGCTGTATAGGAAGGACCAGCTTTTTCCTCAGCATTTACTTTAAGACATGGGACTGACAATCTCTCCTCTCACATACTGCATTTACTTTGACATTATTTTTTTTCCTCCTCCCTTTGTAAAATACTTGCCAATGTGTGACAGAAAGACTTCTCCCTTTGTGCAGGGTTAGAAGCAGAGAGGAGAGGCCCTCCACTACTCAAGGTGCTGCTCTCTGGGAGCAGCTGAAAAATGGCCACGGCACCATCCCACCCCAAGGCACTCTGCTTATCATGCAGATCATATGCTCCTTCCCTAAGACAGGAGACAGTAGCATTTGCTTAAAGGACAGGTGCCAGGGTCTGTGCTCCTGGTGGGAGCTTTAAATATCCCACAATCCATCTACCAAAGTACTTTTGAAGAATAGCATCTGTCCCTTTCCAGATGGAAGCTCAGACTGATTAGGAAAGCATTTGGGCTTGGCCAGCTCCCATGCAGGCAGGTGAGCAGCCAGGATAAATGCTCTGGTGACAAGCAGGCAAAAAGCAGGCAGCACTCCTGGAAGAGTCAGGTTAGCCTGGCAGCTGCACACTGGTCTAAGAGGAGATGGTCCAAGTTTCCAGAGGCCAAAAATAATTTCTGATCTGGAAGTGTAAGTGTCACACTACCTTATGGAGCCAAGAAATCTTCATGTCATTATTAAATTTGAATATTTTTCTCATTATTCTTTAAAGCAGATTCTAGGGCAAATGATTCACTCACTGAAAATGCCATTGTTTTAATAAAATATGTACTATTGCGCAAGCAAAGGATAATTCAGGACACTAAGGCCAAGAACAAAGAGCGATTAAAAAAAAAATGCACTCATTTCATGCAAAGAGAAACAAAAATGGCTATTCCTGAAAGTTTAAAATGTCAAAGAATCAAATTTAGGGTGACCTCAACCACTGCTAATTTTGATGCAAAAATAAATTAGCTCAGAAAATCATAAAGGATGATCTATTCAACCTGTTTTTATATTCTTACGTCTTTGTTCCAGGTTCAAGAGGATACTCTGGGCACAAAAACACTCAGGGCACGATACTTGGTGAGAAAACAGTGAGATTTATTGTTCAGCGACAGTGAAAGCGATAGTTACTGCAGTGTATTCCCCTTCAGGAGAAGTCTGCCCTATGCCAAGTGGCAGAGAGAGTGTATCCCTTTAAGATCAGCCTGCTCGGTAGCAGGCTGTGCATTAGCGGTGAGGTAGCAAGGTGTGCTGTGCATTTCTGGTCAGTAGAATCTTACCAACCCCATTCCTGGTGAAAGACTGCCAAGGCAGAGAGTAAAGAGGACAATCCGGATCATTGCCAAGAAGTAGAAGATGA
>VYZX01029407.1:0-20780 GCA_013401335.1 Brachypteracias leptosomus | reverse complement strand
TAGGCCCCCTTCAGATACTGGAAGGTCACTGGAAAGTCACTGGAAGGTCCCCCTGGAGCCTTCTCTTCTCCGGGCTGAACAGCCCCAACTCCCTCAGCCTGTCTTCATATGAGAGATGCTCAATTCCTCTGATACGAATCACAGTGCTATTTTCTTCATTTTTATTTAATAGATCTTTGTATTTAAAATAACCTTCACTAATTATTTCCNAATACTAATCTTATCTATCAGCTTTCACCTGAAAAGTTACATATCAAATATTTTTTACATTTATCATTATTGAACTGACTTCATGCTAATAAATACAGTTTTGCAAGCAGCTTGTCCTCTAGTCTTAGTAGTGAATATTTGGAAGTAGTATTAACCTGCAGTTCCTTCACAGGGAAGCATGACTCACTTCTTGACTCAGTTTCATACACATTTTTTGATAAATGCTCTGAAAATATACTCCATTTCTGGAAAAGTAAAGTCAGTCCTCTATCTAGATAATATAAATATCACGACCATTAAAAAAATGTAAAATAGGAATGTATAGGACTGTGCATTTTACATGCTGTAAAACCCAAATCTTTTATCCAATAATTCATGTTACAGCATTGCAGGTTTGCTGTAATTTAAATATATAGTATTTAAAGAAGCATCACAATTGAAACTGGAGAAAGTGTTTTGCTGGAAAACTTATTTATGGAGTAAATGTATATTTGAAAATAGCTTTTTAAAAATAAATTTTATTACTAACTTTAGTAGCTAATATTCCCAATAGCACAGCAATTAAATTTTATTCATGACTGACCCACAGAATGCTCACATTTAGTTTAGCTGGGACATCAAAATGACATATTGTTGTTAATATCTCCGTGTCTACCAAGTACAAAGATAATGCTTAAGCCCTTGGAAGTTAGTACTAAATACCTGTATTACACAGTAGTGTTTCTGCAACAAAACTAAACACAAAAGATATAAACAACAGTTGTGTTTACCAAATGCATAATATCTGTTTGAAAATACAATTTTATTTTTTTATTTTATGTAATCAATTAAGCTTACTCCAATTACATCAAAAAGAATGGATAACATTTTAAAAATACGTCACACCCCACGTGTAACAGTAGTCTGCTCCTTTTGAAAGTATCATTTTTTGTTTCTATTATGGCATTTATAAAACACTTGGATTGTAAATATATTTACAGAACTTCACTGCATGCCCTTCAGAGTCCTTAGAGAGAAGGTTATGACATACATCACAGTGAACAACAATTAAAAGTTCATGAAACACATACTCTTATGGTCAGTGGTATCCTGTTAGTCTATTTAGAGTATAAAGCTGAGGCTGAAGAATAACATGAAGTCTTACCCTCCCCAGAAAAGCAACACAGCTTTTCAGATGATGTTATAAGATGGATAGAAACGAATACTTTCAAGGAAGAGTAACACCTAATGTTAATAAAAGTGACAGCAGTGAAATTGCCAAATGAAATTAAAGCAAAGATGAAAAAAGTGTTTCAGAAACCTAAATGACAAACATGTTTATGTTTTTATGCATGATAGAAAGCCATAAGTCTCATGGTTTTATGCAAAGGTATTTGTCAATCTTTTATCATTTGCTCAAGAATTTTTGGATTACCTTCCATCACTTCCATTTCTTGGACATTTTCTGCAGCACTTTAAATCAATAGCAGGTCTGTTCTTTTAAACTAGTATTCCTTTGAACTGTGCAAGATACAAGGGGTTTTCCCCCTCATTTTACTGTTTCATTAGGCAGGAAAAGCATAAAAAGAATGGAGACATGGGGTCAATTTAATAAGTCTCGTCTTTGGTAACACTGGTGTGTTTCTGCATTCGTATATTCTGGAGATGATAGCAAAATTTGTTACAGGATTCTCACCATACTACCAAACTGATTCAACAAATTGTTGCGTTGTACTACTACACAAATTCTGTTCACTAGGAGAGCTTCACTATTTTGAGAAGCCCCAAGTAGTCTGAGAGCCTCAGAAGAATCAATCAACTAAATTTCTTGCTCCCTAATCCAAGTTAGGAATAGAAGACCTGAGGAGAAGGGAAAGTTGTTATCCTATATGTAGTTTCTGATGTGTTCACTGCTAAGGATTTCACAGTTTCAATGTGCATAGCAGAAGAGATGTCTTTGACATCGTGTGTTATCAATAAAACTATGTATAACACATATGTTAATTGGTAATAGAATCATATTCTAACCCAAAACCTATCAATGTGCCAGTGGTAGAATAAAAGGAGGAACTAGAGAGTGGTTGTTATATATTAAGCTTAGATTTTATTTCTTTGTCCTACCACTTATTCTTTCTGACTGAAATAAATAATGCAGCAAGACTTCAGCTTTTGAATTTACTTTAACCCAACCATTTGCCTTTTTTCCTTGTGTACTTGTTTTTGTCATGTCACATCAGGTTTGATTTTAAAGTAAGCCTGAGATGTTGAAAATATTAGAAAAGCTTTTGTTCCCTTTGGAGATCTCAGCTAAGTGTAGAAGTTGAGATTTGTAAAGCAATAAAACCTTTTGTCTCTTGTAAAGAAGTAAGTACCAAAGTCATGAAAGTTGTGGACTCATTTTTTGTTTGCTTGCTTTTTCATGTTACAGTCTGATTAGAAGACTGAATTCCCAAACCACTGCAACCTATTATTTTTTCATCTGTATTAATTTTAATTTTACTAATTAATTATCTACACTGAAATATGCAAAAAAAAAGTAGATGTACATGTGTTTTACACAGAACCGTAATCCTATGAGTATATTTTTCAGCAATGTTCCTTTCTAAAGCTTCTTGTTTGCTGAGAGGAGAAACTTCTAGTAATTAACAGAATTGGGAAAAACTTGCGGTCTGCTTTCATTTGTTACAGCCCAGGACATAAAGTCGCAATCTGGACCTTTATTTGTAATGCTTTCTGTGAAACTGTTGTTGCTCTGTGGCAAGGTGTTTCTTTACCATGGCATGAAATTAAACCAAAAGAGGATCATGTGGATTTAGCTATCTGGAAACTTTAATTCTTTTTGGAATTGTATTTGGTTATTAAGACAGTGCAAGTCACCCATTCTTTCTCCAATTATTGCAATTTTGGGGTGAGCAACTACCTGGTCCCCATCCTGCCCCAACTTATTAATAGGGCTCCAGAGTACTACATCTTGCTTGTACAAGATGTATAAAACAAAAAATTGCGACATCACTTGTAAACATTCCTCTCTTATGTAAAGCTTAAGCAGATACTAGCAAAGGGAGTTTTCTTCACTATCAGCTGGCAGAAATCCGACAAATTATTCCCAGCTTTCTGCAGAGCCTTCCTTTTACTCCATTTGTAACTCTAGGTTATTAAGGAACTGGTTTCTGTGGGAAAAGTACTAGCAATGAACACCTGCCAAAAGGACAGTCCCAAATTGCCTTGTTAGACTCTAATCTCAACCTAAAATTAATTTAGATATTAGACACTTAATAAATCTTTCTTTCAAACCATCTGTTTGTTGCTAGGGGTATGCCAGCACTGCAAAAATACAGGTCCCAAACTGTTTAACCTAACACAGCTTTAGTGAAGAAGGTTTAGACAGAGCTATTTAGTTCTTTCCTCAAAAGGTGGTAGAGGGATTTACTGAAAATCTTGGCTCACTGATACCAGCCTTGAAACCAGTTGAAAATAAGAATAACAACTTGCATTTTCAAGTATTTCAGTTCAATACTCAAATAATTCCTATTTCCCCTTCATTCTCTGCCACCCCACATCACTGGGGACTAGCTCCATTTTAGATACCACCATTACAATTTCCGACTGCTGGGCAAACTTTCCCTTCTAATACTGGTTCTAAAAATATTGTGCTAGTTGTAATTCTGTGTGCTTTTGCAAACCTTTACCTTCATGCAAAATCATACTGTGAAGTGACTTATGTTGTCTCCCTTAGGCCGATATTTCAGGAATCACATTCCTTAGCCCTGCCTTTGACAAGAATAGTCTGCTGGTTATTTCCTATATGCGTATACATATATGTACACATGTACAAATATTTAAATATATATGCAAGTATTTTAAATATGAATACATGTGCAAAAAATAGATGTTAAAATGATATATTTATCTGTACAGTTTTTTCTACTCTTTCCTTTGTTAAGATCTACTTTTAGCTAAGTAGTCTGACCTCTTTCTTTATCTATGGAGAGCAGAAATTGCATCCAGGAAGTATCCTGTCATAGATCTCATTTGAGTACTACATTTTCCTCTGCAGAAGAGAGCAATAACATAACTTGGAACTGAGCATCCTTTGGGACCCCTGACATTTTTTCCAGGAGCCAGATTGACAGATGACCTAGTAGTGTTCAGAACACAGCCTCAGCACTCTTTTTGCAGCCAGATGTATACATTTTTAATATGAAGTTTCTTTGCCATTAATATAGTGTAGTTCATAATTTTGCATCCTATTCTAAGAACTATAAGCAAATACGATTCATTCTGAATAGGTTGTGCCCTAAGTAACTGTTACACATTGTGTCTTTTTGCAGCTTCTGATACTCATTTTTTTCATCTGTTGTTAAATCTACCAGTGATTCCTTGTAAGCATACTGGTTTCTTCTGAGCCTAGTACTTATCTGCATCCTGACAATATTTTGTCCTATACTAGAATAATATGCAGGTGTTAACTTAATAACAATTCTAATACTGAGCAACTATACTGATGCTTATATGGGTACAACTTCACTGAAGGAAGTAGTCTATACTGGTATACACAGCTGAGGTTTGGTTCTATTTTTACTGCAATTAAGTAATGATTAGGAAGAACTCATGTACGAAATAATTCATGAATATTAGGTTGGGAAGAAAGCTGAAATGGAAGTTGTTTCTATCACTGCCAATTTGAAAATGCCTTCATGTACTGTTCCTGTAATTTCAAAGCTTTGTTCTAATACTGTTTTTTTTTATGGTAGTGAAAGGTGCAAGTTAATTGTAGCCAAAAGATTTACTGTTATTAAAGCAGAAGTTGAAAAATGAAAAGCTATCATTAAAAAGTGTCATTCCCCTTTATAAAAGCAATCTGTTATGTAATTAGTTTTTGAATTCTCAAGGCTGAGAGCACAAGTCAAAACATGTCTTTACTTGCTCTTGGCCTGGTAGTTCATCATACCTGTTCCATATGAAGTTGAGTGGTTTCAAATTGAATAGTGTTTTCACCTCTGGGTTGTGGAAGCTCAGCTAAAAATCTAAATATTTTAACAGGAATTAACTAAACATCTTACACCTGGTTTTGGCAAGATAAATTACTGCTTTCAGTATTTCTCACTATGAAAATAAATAATTTATTATTGATAGAAGGCTTATTTCAGCATCAGAAAAAAAATTGTTGGAAACACTGCACAAATATTTTTTTTCCCTGCAAAGAAGAGGTGGTTGGTAATTTAAACTAGATAAACACTAACATTAAACATTTTATCATTAATGTGGTTGTTTTGTAAACCACAAAATAATAGCAGTTATGGTGCATTTGAAATGAATGTTTTAAGCAATAAAAAAATTAAATCCAATCTTTAAGTAATTTCCTTTAATCTAACCTGCACTTAAAATTAGATTGGACTTTCCTGGGCCAATCTTGTATACAAAAGTTGTTTTTCCCTTTGTCAAATGTGTATGAAATTATATATGCTAGCAATGTTTCCATCTTTGCTGAGCATGTCTGTCTGACGTAGAAAAGAAAACACTGGCCTAAACTCCCAAAGTAGTCCATGACTGGGACATACTAGTTTTCAGCATTGTACATTTTGGAAAAGAGGTTTGTTTTTATAAAGGTTACCTGTGTGGAACTTGAACTGATTTCCAGTTGACAGTGCTCTAAGGAACTTCATTTGATTTTGCCCTTCATCAACTTGTGAGGCTTCTGTTTCAAATACAGAAACAAATTGTAGAATGATATAAATGTGGAAACAACAATTTTTGAATAGCAAGTGCTCAAATTGATAGCTGCAAAAAAGAGTTTCTCAGTAGTACACAGGTCAAATGGATTTAAATGGTTTGTTTGTCAAATCATTTTGAATAGGGAACACATTTGGAAATATCAAACATTTCATGGACGATTGATAAACAAAGCAAAAAAGCACAACTTGAATTGCTTCTGAGCTTAAATTTTGAGCCATGAAAAAATTATGTTTGGCATGCTTGTGGACAAAATGTCTTTTAAATATGAATTCTAATGTTCAGAAACCTACAAGAATATGCTTGTCTGATATACAGAGCTGTTATTACCCAGGCTTTGTCTGAAAGTAGTATTTCCTAGCTTTTCTACAGCAGTTCTTGTGCTTCGTTCATTGTGTACGATAACCAGGTTTGGATGTTGTGCTGCTAGCTCTCTTCTTCCTCAGGCCAACACCAAATTCAGCAACATCCCCTCAGCATACCTTCATCTTTTATTCTGTTTGCTCTTCTCCGTCTCAAATCAGGCAAGGGGGAACACACCACTGAGAGGGAGCTCAGCAAGCTGCCCCCAACAGGAACTCTCTTCCACAGAAACTCTCTTCAAACTGATCATCTCCTTGTTGCTTCTCACAAACTCTTTGGTTCCTGGTTGATAGAGCTCTGGCCTCCATCACCCCAACCATGATCACCTGCATGGGAGCCTCACGCAGGGGACTCACACAGGTGGGCCAGGTTCTGCCTCTGGGGCCTTGGGGAACAAAACATGTTGCTGGGTTGTGACTCATCCATAGGTCAGCTCCAACTCAGGGCCTACAGCCCAGGCCTCAGCACTTCAGATATTCTTTCTGTTTCACTTTCACCCTTTGACGACTTGAAATTTTTTATCAGTATCTTTGAGTTTCATTAGGAAATGTCTGCGGGCTGCAGATTGATAGTCACAAATAAGAGGAGCCATATCATTCTGACCTTATCAGGCTGCTGTGGACAAATTTTCTTCTGTCATCAGTACTTGATACTTTTAATCTTATGTCTTTTATATTAAAATTTAGGATATCTACTGGAAAAAGCAAAGCTGTCTTGAAATAAGAAATGTTAAACTAAATAAAAATTTCCTTTTATTGTATAATGTGTTTAAGGGTTAGTAAGATAATAATTGAGATATCCTTAGCTGCCTTACAGGTATTCTTAAACATTTTAAAGTTACTGTTACGCCTTTTTACTCTAGTAACCAACCATAATACCTGCAGTAGTAATGAATCCTTGTCACAGAGTTGTATGGTGATGGCTCAATAGCAGCAAATGCATAAAATGCAGCATAGGGCCTTGATTGGAAGGAAAACTGTATGGGAATTACTGTTTTCTGAGGTTTACAGTTGCAAGAGCATATTCTTAAATTAGTGGTTTTGTTTTACTGGAATGCTTGAAAAACCATGCAAGTTTGTTGTTTTTGTTTTTTTTTTTCTTTAGTTTATTAAACCCCTCCTCCCCATGTAAAACCATTAAAGCTAATTTTAAGGAAATAGCAGTAATACATGAGTTTCTTTATACTAATAATTCAAACTTTTTTCAGTTGAATTCACCACAATCAAAATAATTTCTAAGCTCTGTATTTCTGTTATTCTTTTGTAATTCGTATTTGTTCAAAGAAAAAATGCTTTGGGTGCAGCACTGATTCTTGATAACAGTCTTGGTAACAGTTACATGTATCGAGGACATAGATATTTCAGATTTAATTTAATAAGAAGCACAGCCACATCTAAAACAGATTCTATGTGGCATTTCATTTATGCAACATCCCTTTTTTCCCCCTCCTCCATAGTCATTAGAAGAAATTGCCAGTCATAGCATAAACTAGGACTAGAAAAAGGAAGAAAAAAGTCATGTTACTGTTGCTTGCTGCAGTTTTTTGTGTGTAATTGTAACCAAAAGCTAAAAACACAGTTTTTAGAGTTGTACATTTGGTTTCTTCCTATGACTGGTCAAAATTTTATGCGCACGAGAAAGCTTGAAAATGTACTTTGTTTGCCACTGATTTCAGAAATGCCATCCTGGTATAAAAGACAGATTTAAAACTTTTCTTCCAAAAAACAGTTTTACCTTTGGTGACTGGTTTGTTATGACTAGTCTAAAATATCATGGGTCTTATAAAGTATACACTGTCTATATTTTTAAATTTCCATTTAGCTGAATCAAATTAAACTGAACTCCTGAAATATACAAATGGACCTGTACAAAAGTTTTAAAATTCAGCTTCAGTATGTTGGGGGACTTAGGTCATGGTTTCTAGGGCAATATTAAGAACTGAAATTTTTTAGCACTATAAAACCAATAACGGGCATGTCAGAACACTGTGGATTACTTTCTCCATGTCTATAGTGAATGAATCTCATTAGATTATGTAGTGCATCACTATTACTTGGTGAAATGAAAACATTTTAAATATCCAAATGTACTATATGTGGGAAGTTTATTTTCTTTGCAGTTTTCATGTGCTCAGGATTGTCCACAATCAACAGAAAACTAAGTAGAAAAACCCAAAATGTGATTCCACAAATGTAATATTTTAATAATTCTTTACCAGAGAAGAAAGTATTATGTTTATATCACAATGAGTACAACAGTATTTTGAAAAAAAATATAAATATAATGTAAACTTACTTCATATATTATAAAACAAACATGGAAACATATATAGGGCAGTGTTAATTCAAATCAACTGAAAATATAACAAAATAGGCTGATACAGTACAAAAAGTAATGCAGTATGACATTTACAAAGTATTTTTTGTTTCTCTTATACTAAAGAAAAAGAAGTCATTGATTCTTTTTGTACTTTTTATGATCTTTTTACTTTTCCTTGTTTTTGGCATGGTGCCTATATGTAACGTATAATGCTTTATTTCTTTTTGCACTAACAGCTTCTAAGTCTTTAGTTTTGTTTTATTCTGAATCATGTTGCTGTAATAAACTATGCAAAAGCATATTGTACTATGGAACTATAGCTTACATGTAATTAGAATAAAAGTAGTTCAATAATCCTGCAGTTCAGTTCAGGAAAGCTCTGCTTGTAGGTTAGCTCAGTCCTGAGTCTGTTGTATACTCCTGATTTTCTAAATTTCTTACTAGACAAATAATATTTAGTCATACAAAACCAAAACTTGTTACAGGAAATATCTTGGTTTGACTGACATTAGAAGGTGTTTTCCCATTGGATTTATAATTTTTAAAAATTCCTTACATAAAAGGATTTTGAATAAGGGACTTTAGGGAAGGGAAATTTGTGCTGTGCTGTTGATGTAAAACATGTATAAAATGTATGTGGGCAAGGATTTGCAGAGGATGTGAATGCAAGTGATGTGTTTCGTGCAGTAGTCCTCTCTGCACAGATGATCCATATTGTAAAACTACATTCAAAAAAGAAGGCTGGGAGGCAAAATTCGTAAAAAATGGAGAAAGCAACTCAAAAATTTGCCACTCATTGATTTTGGTATTCCATTGGTGATGTCAGGCCCGACATACTGAAGTTAATTTTTAAATACAGATTGTCAATTTTTAAAATGAGTAATACCCATATTAGTAAGGAAAAAACTGTGAACCTTTTCAACATAATTATAACAACCTGAGTTATATCATGATCTCTTAAATATATGTGGCTGCTCTGTAATTTATTTTCCTGAGTAAAATTTTTCCTTTTATTATCATAATTATTACCTCAGAATCCTATCCACGAGAAAGTACAGCATTCTGAATTCATTAGCTTACAGGAAGACAGTTTTGCAATTATATATATAAAGGACAGGAAAGAATCCTAAAGCAATATATAATAAATCACAAGAAATACCATGTTTATCATACTTTATCATAGATTATTTTAAATTGATCTGTCTTAAACTGCTAAGGATATGCTGTATCAAAAAATGATGAATTAAATTACTACAGTGTTCTGTAGGGTGGTATTAACTAAAAAAAATTAACCTCCCTCATACCTGCCCTTTATTAACAAACCCCATGTTTTTAAATATATGGCTTTGAAATATGATATTTAGGCATTTTCTCTAGCCAGCTTTCTCAGTGCCAGAACTTTAGTCTTTAGAGTTTATTTCAACACTTCAGCTGGATCTTTTTTCCATATTTCATGGACCACATTATGTCTTTTCCTGTTTCAACAGCCTTTTTATGAGTGCCAATTTTTAATTTAGGTTAGAGCAGTTCAGCTGCAGTACTGAAGATTTAAGTTCAAGACTTAACATTAGTCTAACTTTACATTAATATTTCTAATAATATTTCTGTCATTCAGAAATATATCAGGTCACCATTATCTACTGCCACACAGGTGTAAGTTTTACATATTTCACATAAACTTCACAAAAAATGAAGTTAGGGGAAGGTCATTCTGCTGCGGGGAACTGTAACATTACACTCAGTGTACTATATGAACTCCTAACAAATAATGGGATTTTTTTATAATTACTAAAAACTTCAAAAACCCTTACATATTTTTCACATCTTGTGTCTATGTAGTTTTTTTCAAATAACACAATAAGAACATAGGAGAAGTACAGAAGTTATAGAAGAGATTGCTTGCACTTAGTGTATCTTTTGGTCTGTCAGTAGCTTATTCTGGCACTATACACAGAAGTGTATGAAGAGCAGCTAGCTCCAGTCATACGTCTTCATCTCTTACCTCACTACCTTCCCTATATGCATTATCTATCTTGTCATCTATCTGTGCTTTGTGTTGGTTTCTTCTCCAGTCTTTCAGTACTCCAATTAGCTAGTAACCCAGTGAAGCTGAAGAGGCACCCAGACAGGTGATCCTTAGGGATTGAATATGTTGCTGTGTTTCTGTGGGCAGTGCTTCCCTACCAGTGTCTTTCTACAGTCATCTCCACTGGGGCCATAAAGGAAGGAAGTGATAATGTAGACAGCCAGAGAGCAACTGGCACTGTGGAAAGTGTAACTACCAGCCCCATCCCTAAAAATAGGGTCCACATTTCCCATAGAATACATTTCTAAAGGTTTTTAGAAAACCTCATCCCTGGAGAAAAATGCAAACTTCATTTTTCATGCAGTTAATATAACTAATATATCTTGTCTTATTCTTTTTGAAAACTCTTTATCAGTCACCACCTGATTCCACTGATTCAACCAGATCAACACTATGAAAATGGGAATGCATCCATATTATCAGGAGACAAAGAACATTCATATTGTATAAATTGTAATTCTGGATCATCTGCTTAATGCTAGACAGCCTCGGGTGCAGTATTGCCTATTTTTATGTACTTTTTATGATATTTGAGGATATGCAGAAAAATTTACACTCTAGATTATCCATAGATATTTTCCCATGTAATTGCTTTTTGGGTAGTTTTCATCAGTTTCATAAGGTGATTTAAGACTTCTGCATAGAATAACGGCACAGAATGGGAAACGGCAGTTTAATAGCAATGAGATTATGCCTACAAATGTGGTGCTTAGAATAATAGACTACTCTTTTTATCAA
This sequence comes from Brachypteracias leptosomus, assembly GCA_013401335.1. Classification (NCBI taxonomy): domain Eukaryota; kingdom Metazoa; phylum Chordata; class Aves; order Coraciiformes; family Brachypteraciidae; genus Brachypteracias; species Brachypteracias leptosomus. The sequence goes on along the minus strand of VYZX01029407.1, from coordinate 9,352 downwards.
TTATGAATGAAATGTTGAGACCATCATTGTTCATGTCATCTACCTGCACAGCATCCCTCAAGCCAAACCTTATGATTAGGGAACTCACACTGATGATTATGGCAGTGGCAATATTCTTTTAGAACTCTGTGGTTGAGGAAGAGTATATATGGGCACTCCAGTGACAGCACAAGCCAGTCATTCTCAAAATGTCCTTTCAGAAACAAGCACTCAAAACACCCAAACCAACTGTTCTCTGTTGTTTTTTTCTCTCATTGTTTATTCAAATAATCCATTCATTTCCTAACATTTTTCTGTCAATGAGTAATTTAAGCTGAAAGGTGGAGCTTACTATTTTGGAGTTCTGATGCATTGGACCTGGCCTTCAAGTAAGCACTCAACCAGCTGCTCAGTCACTTCAGCAATTTTAAGGAGAGAATCGGAAGGGCAAAAGTGAGAAAATCTTGTGGGTCAAGATAAATGCAGTTTAATAAGGAAAGGGAATAAAAGAAATAATAAAAAGTGGTGCAAAGGCAATTGCTCACCACCAGTGACCAGCCCATTTCTGTAGTCTCTGCAAAGAGTATAATATTCTGTTAATCAATATGACATGTTTTGGGAATTGCACTTTAGAAGGAAAATCTCAATGTATTTTAACCTATTTATGAAACCTTGTCTCATAAAATAATAGACATTTAATTCCCAGCTTCAATGAACTGCAAGGTGTTTGTGATGGTCCTTGTTCCTTCTGGCTGACGTTCCCAGACAAATCACTTTTAAATATCTAGTCTATACTAGATACAATATAGACTCCCATGCTGCCATTGTACTCTCCCTTAAATATGTTGCTGTTCAATGAATTTAGCATTTGCAGTATTGATAAGTTTCCTTCAGTGTATTAGGCCACTTTTTCATTTCATCTCCAGTGCAAGCTGAAAGCTGCCAATCTGGAGAACATAGCTGTTAACTGGAAAACGTTAATATTCTTTCAATTTCTGAAAAAGATATAATAGCTGACTTCAATAGTTTCTCAGTTTTTGAATCAGGAGACTGTGATTTTACAGTTTTATTTCTACATATTCATTTTTACTTTTTGTTAAGAGAGATCTTGCAAAATGAAAATATAATAAGTGTCTGCGTAACATTTACTGAATTGTCTGTGCTGCTCTGGCTATCACCCTTTTATTTTATCATGTAATGACTGATGTGAATTAGGTGTGAAATAGTTAGATGCTTTTCACATATTCTACTTGGCCTTCTGTAGCCATTCAGTGTCAGTGAACATTGTGAAGATTACAAGGAATCATAAGAAAGGATGTGAAATCACATTGACTCAAATTAGTTGAAGCATTAATAGGGTGAGAATAATTAGCTTAATACCCTAGCTATATTTTGAGAATCATATTAAAGCTGATTTGTAGTATCACACAAAATCTTTCCAGTGAAGAATTGCACTGTGCAAGAAAATTTCTTGATAAAATAGCACACTGTACTGCCCCTTAGTCTTCCTGAATCCAGGTGTGTAAAGAAGAGCCTTGAATGAACCTACCTTAGTAGCTCAAAATTTTAAGAATGCTAGATTGTCTACTTAAGGTTGAGAGCATTATAAAAGATATTTCCAAGGCTACTTCACCAGCCAGTTGAAGCCTCTCATTTTTATTTAGAATCCTGTACAACAATTCGAAAAGAACCAATTTAGCCAGGAGGAAGCCAGCCATTTGATAATAACTCGGCAGCCTTAGGAAAGGTCTCACAGCCGTGGCAAAGAATCTGTCTTTGTTATCTTGCCTCAGAACACAGCCTAATAATAATTTACTGACCTCAGTATCTCTATAAACTAAAGAGAAATGGAAGAGGATTTTCCCCTTTTTTTCCCAAAATCAAGAAAAGTATTAAAAAAAACCTTGTCATATAAGTCTAGATGCAGAAAAGTTGTTTAGGTTGTAAGAGTTTGCAATGATATAAGTCCTTTTGCTTGAATAATTTCAAATTTTATTTTAAGAAAGAAGTTTCCGTTGACATATGCTGTAAAAAATAACCCATTTAGCTTTGGCCTGTTTGTTTTTCTTGAAGAGCTAATTCGTGCAACCATATTCTACTCACTTTATGAGAACAGTAACTGTGCAGTATGATTATGCAGTATGCGTTATTTTTAAATGGTCAGAAGAAAAGCCCAACCTGAGGTATCCATATCAAGACACATCTGAAAATTTTCATTCTCAAAATCCTGCAGAAAAAGATAATATTTAGAAAGCTAATCCCAACCTAAAGCTTTTTTTCTGCTAGAAAAGCTGATATATTCAGGTGTTTGCCCAAATGTGAACGGAGACAAGAGAGGTGATCTCAAAACCATGGTGGCAAATGGATCTGTGAATTTCCCAGAGTTCTTCCCAACTTTTAAGACTCAGTGAACTTGGTGTGTGAACCTCAAGAATTCTCCTTGTCCTGGGCGCATTCCAGTCCATAATTCCTGGCCCTAATGTCCTGTTTTGCATAGAAAGAAAGCTCTAGTATGTGATGCAGGTGAAAACCACAGTGCTGATAACTGTCAGGTTCTGGGCTTTGCATGCAGCTAGTGAATCCAGTACCTGTGTTCACTAGTGTTGTGGAAACCATTTTTACAAATTGTCAACATCAAGTAACCAAATAGAATTTATTTTATGCTTAATTCACTATGAGACAATGCATTTTAGACTTTATTCATAGTATTTTTTCTCCAGTTTCCACTTGAATCAAATACTTTATTCTCATTCATTTCATGTCTTGAATATCCCATTAGTTGATACTTCTAATTCCTGAAAACAGTTATATGCTCCAAATCTTAGAAGATTCACTCTTTGTTCAAGCTGATCATCTGCAGCGGCTGAACTAGGTGATCCTTTTGAGTCCCAGTATGAGCAATAAGGAGGAAATAACCACAATATATTTTTAGTGAGGTTGTTTTTTTTTTTAAATTTGCTTTCCCAATATTGCCAAGATGCTTATTTAAGTTATTAAAGTTGTTTCTGAATTGTTTACGAAAACCAGTATCAACTGTGGTGAATCCTCAGTGAATGAAAATGAGTTCCTGCGCTTTAAAAAAAAATTCCTTCATGTAAGACAGGAATAATTTTAAGGATCATAAAGTTTTAGTTTGGATGCTTTAGCTTTATTTGTTAGGAGACACTGGGCATTTTGCATGTTCTGGTAAGTTGTGAGTTCTAATTATATTGTGTTTGCATGGTGAGGTTTTGGTAGCTGGGGGGGCTACAGAGGCAATTTCTGTGGGAAGCTGCCAGAAGCTTGCCCTGTGTCCAACAGAGCCAACGCCAGCTGGCTCCAAGACAGACTTGCTGGCCAAGGCTTAGGGCATCAGTAACAGTGGTAGCTGCTCTTGATAACACATATTTAAGAAGGCAAAAAACCCCTGCACATCTACAGCCAAAGAGTGAGAATACTAAAAGAAACAACTCTGCAGACAACAAGGTCAGTGAAGAAGGAGGGTGAGGAGGTGCACCAGTACTGCAGCAGAGATTCCCCTGCAACCTGTGGTGAAGACCATGGTGAGACAGGCTGTTCCACTGCACCCCATGGAGGTTAACGGGAGAGCAGGTATCTACCAGCAACTTGTGGAGAACCCCATGAATGTAGAATGCCCAAAGGATGCTCTGACCCTGCGGGAAGCCCGTGCTGGAGCAGGTTCCTGGCAAAACCTGTAGACCTATGAAGAGAGAGGAGCCCACACTGAAGCAGGTTTTCTGGCAGGAATTGTGACTCCGTGGCAGATCCGTGCTAGAGGAGTCTGTTCCTGAAGGACTACACTTGTGGAAAGGACCCATGCTCGAGCAGTTTGTGAAGAGCTGCAGCCCATGGGAAGGACTCACGTTGGAGAATTTCATAGAGGATTCACTTGTGGGAGGGGACCCACGCTGGAACAGGGGAATGATGTGAGGATTCCTCTCCTGAGGTGGAAGGAGCAGCAGAAACAATGTGCAGTGAACAGGCTGCAGCCTTCATTCCCTGTCCCCCTGCAGTGCTGTGGGGGAGGAGGTAGAGAATCAGGGGTAAAGTTAAGCCCAGGGAGAAGAGAGGTGGGGAGGGAAGGCGTTTAAGATTTGGGTTTATTTCTTATTATCCTACTCTGATTTGATTGGTAATAACTTCAACTAATTTCCTCCAGTCAAATCTTTTTTGCCCACAATGATAATTGGTGAGTGATCTCTCCCTTTCCTTATCTTCATGCACGAGTTTTTTTGTTGTATTTTCTCTCCCCTGTCCAGCTGAGGAGGGGGAATGATAGAGCAGCTTGGTGGGCACCTGGTGTCCAGTCAGGGTCAACCCACCACAATAATATCAGTATTTTATTTAAACAATGTTGTTTAAACAATTTTTACCTAAAATCCTTTTGTCTTTTAGGTAAATTGGTAATCATCCTGCCTGTTATTTGCAATTATCCTAAGTTTCCACAGTCTTAAAACATAAAAATTTAATTTTTGAATGCTCAATTTTGTTAATAAACTAGTACCAGAATTAGCATACTAGAAAACTCTGATGCAAAATGCTATACTCTCATCAAGGTAAGCTTAAAAATATTTACTGGATTAGGATCATCAATTGGTGAATTATTAAAGAATAAGATAGAGGGAACAAATGGCTAAAATGTATACCTTGTAAAGCAGAAACCATATTTTAGTAACAAGATATGTAACTAACTGGCATTGTTCCAATGAGTGCTTCACCTAGTTATTAAGTTTTCACCAAAGCTGTTAAAATCATGACTCCCCATTTCCAAGGTGATCACCAGCCACAAGATTACAACAGTGCTCTGTAAATTCCCCTCTGACACAGTAAAGGGTACCAATCTTAAGTTGGAAGGCTTCTACATAAAGAAACCAAAAAACACCATTCTTAAATCCACAGAAACTGATGCTTGCAGTGTTCAAAGAGAACTGGCTTTGTGTCCACATCTTTCATCCAATGCCCTGAACTTAGTTTCTTTTTCCTGAATTTTCCAAATAGCTGGGATTTCATCAAGTTTCATATATGTTTGGGCTGTACTCCAGCCTGGACTATTAAAAATCCAATTACAAGGCTGGTGGAGCAAGCTTTTATGCTGGAGTATCAGGCCATATCTGCCTTATTGTGACTGGAATATCCTGAGGTCTTTGTCCTGCTCTTGTGTTTAACCTACTGGTCGAGGTGAATTGATTTGTCCAGTGCTTCTACGATTGCTTTTTGTTCAGCCTCACAACAAATTGTATCAACATTGCATCTTTTTCTCTATCTTAAGGAAGATCCATATAGGGTCGTCTTTCACACTACTAAAACTGTATGATTAGTAGTCAGGTTTGGGAATAGACAGCTCTGAAGTTTACAAATCTTAACATGCCTTCAGGTCATTGGTTGAATGCTTGAAAAACTGTGCACTGAAACAGCTTGTGGCAATGAAGCTTAACTGAAAGCAGGCATGCCCCTCTTGAGAAGCCCTGAAGGGTGTTTGTTTAAGACTGGGTTTAGTGTTATCTTTTGACAAAAGTTAAGCAGCTCCCTCCTAAGAGACCTATTTGACTATAACAGAGACATTGTTTAGGAATTTTATTCTTCCTTTCTTAATACAACTGCGGAAGAGAACCACCTTGCTGCCTAACATGTACAAAAGTATTCTGCTAGAGACACAATAGAAAAAGTACTACTTCTAGACAGTCAGTGAACAGGAATTAAATTCAAAATTTTAAGTTTCTAAGCAGAAGAATTTTTTCAGCACACTTAGCTGTAGAGAATTTTCTGGTGATTCATATGACTGATATTTTAATTAACTTTATGCATAATTTTGTTTTTTAAACACAGCAGATGATGTTTTAACTGTACAGTTAGCAATAATACTGCTCACTTTATAAAGCACTTTTGTATTAGAAATGCATTAAAAATAGCTATCAATAATGATGAGTTTGGATGCATCCCTAATGAGTTAATTAAAATGACAGTAATGTTTCAATTTTAGTAAGAATTCTGTTGTTGTCATGGGATGAAAGTATTTGGGCAGATTTTTAGCATCGTACCTTGGTGCCCAGTGGACATTACAACAGAAATTAAACCTAAGTAATTAATACTAACACAAAAAAAAATAATTGTTAAAAGTGATAATTGCCATCTGTTCTTGTCAGTATTATTAATGTGCATAGAATGGCCTTTATTACAAAATAGCTTACAAATGTAGTGTTGACAAAATTTCTTTCAAAGTAGCTGGACTTGCATTAAAGAAGTTAAGGTGGGCAAACAAATTCAAAATGTTAACACAGCCTAATAGCATTGGTGCATCATGCAATTTATAATTAGTTGCAGTTTGCAAGGAATGCAGATCTCACAGGAATAAAACCACAGTATCTAATACCTGTGGATAAGGTTCTGAGCCATTCATGCATTATACTTTTATGTCTATAACTGATATACTTAATATGGCAATGTTAATTTGATTTCTTATTTTTTAACAGAAAATGATGCTTTGTTTCAGTTTCCATAGCTACTAGGGTTTCAGTTAATTTATTTTCTATGCAGAGGTAAGTCTTTTATCAGATCTGTAAATTTAGTATACTTTATATTGCAAGATTTTGGACTCATTTTTCTAGTCCTATAAGGAACAATTTAATGCTGTTTACCAAACTGATGGTTTACAACTAGTTATTGTTACATTCGTTTCTAGCATAATTTCCTAAATCTTGTGTTCTCAGGATATGCCCAGATCCCTGCATTGAGTCGCTTTCAAATCAGGTAGCTAATTTCTGCAAATTTGATAGAGGACTAGAGGTCTGAAAAACACTAGCTAATTAAAAGATTTGTGAAAATTGACGTTTAGGTAAAAAAAGAGAGATTTCATTCATTCTCTATAATACAAAGAAAGGGTGTTCTGTGATCTGAGGCAGGACTCATGTTTGGCAGCAGAGCGAGCCAGTTGCAGATGGCCAGCACTTGTAGCTCACAGAACATCTCTTGTCTAGCCATAGAAAAACAAATGCTGTTAGTTCTGTGGATCACTGAAGAACGTGTGCTGGAATGTTTTTATTAGCACAGGATTCAAATTAGAGTCATGTCTAGTTTGTGAAGAAATTATACATACATCCCTATTCAGGGTAGTATTTAAGCAAATGTATAGCTAAAGCTATGCATGCCTAAAGGCAAATGTATAGACTGAGATCTTTTTCTTGTTTAAAAATATTTGAAATGCTTTTTGAATTGGGACAATAGACATTTGCCTCTTGAGACAGTGAGCTCTGCAACTTAGCAAATTCAGATAGAAGTTCAGAAAGCTATCAGTTTAGAGCATGAAATGGAGAGCCTTGATGCCAGCTCTAAACAATAATGAATAACAAATTCAGCCTTGTTGCTAGTTCTGAACAGTAGCAGCTTATGTTTCAAATGGAAGGAAGTTTGGTATGATTTGTATTTTTTATGTGTGTGTCACTTTACTTACTTCTGTATGCCTGTTTTATTTTCCTGATCATACGTTACTGTCATTAGTTTGTTTTTTTTTTCCAGTTTAATTTTGTTTTAATGCCATCAGTCCAAATGAAATACTTTAAACGGTTCTGTAGCAGATCACCAAGTGTGTATTGAAACAAACTGCTCTTGAACTCTCTTATGTGTTTTCCTATCTTAAACTTTTGGTTTTCTCATAGTACATTTAAAACTTAATCCTTCAAATTGTTCAGCATTGGGAGATTAACATCCAGTTCAATACATGGATAATAGATGATGCTTTTTTTTTTTCCTATGATGATTCTCACAGGGCTATTCAATTGCAGTTCCTAAGTTGTAGTTTGAGAAAGATTAAGTAGAACTGTGGGACATTCTTAGGTTTAAGTTCTCCCAAAAGAATTTCATATTTTAAAATGTAATGTTCAATGTACAGAAAGGCTGATGAGCACAGATGCTCAATTCTTCTATAAATACTTTTTCTTTAAGTACTAAGCTCAGTCAAAAAAATAGGAAATTTCATGAGAGAAATAGTGACATTTCTCAGTTTGGTATTCAGAATCAGTGACTATAAACTTCTTCCTGATGCTGACAAAGAATTTATATATTCCTTTTATACTTATTGGCATGAAAGGCAACAGTAATCACTCAGAGCAAAGTCTGTAATTCTTAAAGCTCTGGTCTTAAAACTCAAATCAAGAACTTGTCTGTGAAGAAAGTTCTTAGAAAAATTCAGCTTATTCAACTGTTCTGTGCTTTGGATGTCTCCTTACACCAGAGTAAGAGGCTTTTCTTTATTTGCAGTACTGAAATAGCAACTTGAGTTTTTTGATGTGGCTTTGTGGTTTCTCTATTGTAATTCCTATCTCTCACATAGTTTTTTAAAAACAAATAAGGTGGGTATTGGTCCGATTTATGATCTGTTTGGTTTTGATTATTACCCACTCTGCATACAGTTGCCAGGCATGGGTTTTCGTGAGGTTTGTTTGCCATGATTGGCTTCCAGAAGGATTCTAAGACTTAAGAGGGTTTCTTTAAACCCCTTGAATATTGTTGCATTTTGGTATAGCTAAATTCACAGTACAGTTATTTTCTGTGGAATGTTAATATTCTTATTGTCATCCTTCATATACAAGGTCTGTGCAGCTGCTGACAAAGATATTTCTGACTCTCTCGTATTTGAATAGGGTTATTATTCAATTGCATATCAAGTTTTAAATGGTGCTACCTCATCACAATTAACTGCTGTGAAACCAGTGCAAATAGTAATGCTCTTGCACACCCCCATAATATTTAATATTTCATCTATCACAAGTGAATGATTTGATATTATTTTCAAGTATATAAGAGAAATGGTTTATGGCAATTACAAATAATTGCTATGTCATCTTCAGGAGATTTACTTAAACATTTTTGTGTCAGTATACTTTCTCGGATAACTCATGGTTCTTACCTTGTTAACATTGATAAGAATCTGGAGTAAGAGCTACATTCTTAAGGAAGTAATTGTAAGATCGTAATAATAAGAACGTAGGAGCATAATAAGAACAACTTAATCCTGGTTTATGAGCAGATATCAAACAATGAAACAAGATGCTATCTTTTACTTATATGAAGGGCCTTCAACTTCTATTAAATATAAAATCCTGGAGACAATATGATAATCCTTGCCTATAAAAGCTGGCCAACCAGTCTTCATTAGTAAATGATCATATTAACTTACAAAAAATAATAAAGAAATAAAAAAACACCCAAGATGAGTGAAATGAAGAACAAATGCACTACTTCAGTCGCAAAATAGGTGCTGCTATTATATTTCTGATGAAGTTATGCACAGAGTAGAGTCAGTCTACACTGGGCTGGTCTAATTGATCCTAATTGTATTAGCATGTACACAGGTTGTCCCCTTGTGGTGGGTTTACCT
>VYZX01029404.1:0-16542 GCA_013401335.1 Brachypteracias leptosomus | reverse complement strand
GAACAGGAACAGCAGAAGTAGCAAAATGCAAACCCTGCGAGTTGAGATAAGGAGAATTTAATACAGTGATGCAAAAGCAACAGTCACAACAACAGTAACAGCAACAGGGATAACAATGTACAAAACAAAAGCATACAGACCGAAGGTATACAGATACAGATACAGAGCAAGGCAACCCGACTACCCACGACTCAGTATCGATTAGCAACTCCTGGTGAAAATTAACCCTATCCTGGCCGAACCAGGACACAAGGTCATTTATTGTATGCTCCAATAATACAAAAGGAGTACCCATTGTCCAGAGATGCTTTAGTACATAATGAAAAATATAGCTGGTACCAATTACATTAAAGTACAGCTTCAGTTCATGAGAATCAAGATAGGTCCAGTAATTTCAGTCCAACTAAAACATTTTATAGTGGAATCCCACCTAATGTGATTTTTGTGTGAGAAATCAAATGTATATGGATCAAGAAATTACTGAGTTAAAATTCCTCTGGCAACATTAACATGGTCACATCACATTTATGGTTTGTGGCATTTTGAATTATTTGCCATACTGAGAAATGCTTTTGTACAGATTGTACAGTATTACCACATTACATCTAAATTAATCTTCACATGGAAATATTAACATTTTAATTTCCTGGATGCTGTATATTTTAAACTCATAACTTAATTTCTGTATTAGTATTAAGTGTTTGTTTTCATGAAATTTCTAAGAAAGGGTGACTGGAGACAGGAAATAATACAACTATCAAAAGGAGGAAAATAAAAAGGAATTAGATACATGCTTCCTTTTAAAACCATCAGTAAATAAAGCTCCCTGAGATTGTAACAAACATGCAGATGCCAATATCAGTCTAGGTGACCTAGGCATCTTATTTTCTACCCTTTATCTGTTCAACGCTCACATGCTGAATTCTATGCCTGTAATCTTACAATTCTTCCTGCAAGTGACATTGCAAGGAATTTCTGTTGTAATATTGTTAACACAAAACATGTAACTATATCATATGATGGTTAGAGGCTAGCACCTGATAAGATGTCCTTGGAGTGCAGCAGGATCTGATTCTTCTGACTGTCAGCATCTGCTTCATTGTTGGCACTGGTTGAAGCACAAAGAGCTTCTTCATTTATCAGTTGCATCTGTTTTGTGGGCCTCCTAATCATTTCAAAGGATGCAAAAGAAAGGTAATACAGTCATACTTCATAACAAAAATGACAGAAAATCAGAGTAGAGGTGGGGTGCTGGAGTGGTTAAGCATGAGTGATTTAGTTTGATTTGGCTTTCCTACAGAAATTGTAATAAATTACGCCTCTGCTCCATCCAGTGCAGTATTCTTCCTCCAACAATAATCAAATTATTATGAAAAAGAACCCATGTAACAACTGAAGATATCAATAGGAAAGTGTTTTCTTATTTGAGGTCATTCTGCCCTCCAAATCTTCTTTCTTATAGATGTTGCATTTAGCCCCTTTGTAAATGCAGTACTTAAGAGATGTGAATTCCATAACTTGTAACAATATTTATCCACTCACACTGATGGAAACTTGTATAGACATTGTGACAGCTATCATACTCCTGGTCTCAAGTTGTATAAATCATTGAAGCATGTCAGACTATATCTGCAAAATGAGGACATGGCATTTCTTGTCTTTAATAACCTATAGATCATCATATTGCATCTGGTGGGATCACACTGTTTGCAATTTACACAATGACCTCTTCACTGAGTTAAATTCTATTTCTATGTACTCAAGAGCTTTTTTTTCAAAATACTTTCAGTGCTTTCATTGTACTTATCCCTGAAGCCAATGTAGATGTTTTTACCTCTGATGTTTTTTTTTCTGAAAGCTTAAACTTAGCAAAAGACTTTTAACAAAGAATATATCTCCCTATTGAACTTGGTATAGGTTTACTTTCTCAAGTGATTCTTCACTCCTTCAGTTTCTATGTTTTCCATCATAATCAGATTGTGATTAATGAGCGTAACCTTAACTCAAGCAGTAGATAAAAAATAACTAGTATCCATGACTCACAGGAATATGTGTATCAGCTTCAACCATACTCAGCTACTTCTGTAGGCATTAATTGTTGTATTGCTCTTCCTAGCTTGCATACTAAAGTTACATTTGTGACGTTGAGGGGAGGATGATGCAGGAAAGAAATGGATAATGAATGAAGAAGTTTTGTAGACTTTTATTTCCAGCTTAGAAAATTCCCTCAGCATAAAAATAAAACCACTACTATTCTTTGCCTTCTGCTTAGTGTTAAGGCCATTTATGTTAGTCACAGGCATGGTACTAGATCATAGTACGTAGTGACTATAATCTAAACAATCTGGACAGGTCACCTTTAAAAAGGGATGCAGCAGGGAATTTAAGTGTTCTTTCTGAAGAAATCTGGAAATCTTCACAGTTGAGAGCAGACAATGTAGCAGATGTGAAAATCAAAACTTCCAATTTCAAAACTGTCAAGAGCTGACTGGCTTTAGATTTTGGAACTGAACAAAATCTGAGGAAAGCCAGCAAAACAACTCAAAGTATTACTGCTATGACACCTGCAAATGTTAGCAGAATAATTGTGTTTCCCTGTGTCTGAAGTTGATGTTGCTTACTTCAGGGACAGAGTGCTCTGAAGGTAGTGCTCTTCACCAGTTCTGCAGGGAATCAGTTATTTCCAAAGAGGGCTGACGTGATTCGAAACTGCTTGTTTCCATCCTTGGGGAAGTTTGTTTGTCTTCTGGCAATGAGGAAGTCCTTGGGATAACTGAGCAACTGACTAGAGTTATGTCCCCAGGGGTTTTCTGGAAGGGCTGAAGAGAGAGCACTCCCAGTATGCTAGTGAGTGTGGCTAATGCTGACCCTGTGGGTCACTCTCTTATGCTTTTTACAATTCATCATTGGAGTGAAAAACAGCCTCTGTAGTTAGCCTCTGCCAGTGTCTGATCTGCAGATTTGCAGGAAGGTTTGAGCTCACATGGAAGAGGTATTTGAAAACCCCTCTTCTGACATTCATTTGTATGCCTCCATCTTTTAGGTCACTCCCTGAGCACTTGGTGCAACTCTTAGGAAACTAATTGCTCTGGTGTGTTGAAGACAATTTGAAAATAAATAAGCATGTTTTCTGTTTGTTCTTTTATTTTCCTCATGAAAACTTACTTAGAGACTAGAAACTACAGACTTGACTAACTGGCCTGAACAAGGATCTCAGCTTCTCAAAATGCAGCCATTCATCTAAGTATCTTAAGTACCAGTAAAGCTATCTAGCATCAGTCCCAGTTATTATGTTTTCCTCCTAATTGGTTGCTACTTTGTTGCAAATGGATGTTTCAAAATACCAACTCACATTCACATTATGCATTGCACTGTATCAACACTCCATCTAAACCAGGGATTGTTTCAAATTTCTTTCTTTCAGTTTCCATCTACATTATTTAGTGAGATTTCAAGCTATTTCATAAATTAACAAGTTTCTAACCTGCTGATTCACTTGCAAGGGTGATAGGTGAATGTTCAATGATTTCCACCACAGTTAACATAAACATTGACCTGAACAACTGCAGCGTTCCCTCTGTGCTATAACACAGCCACAGATTTATCATTTCTGCCTCAGCTTTGCTCCAGGCACCTGATTAAAAAGCCCAGACCAATGTCTGTGTTTATCTACTTACTTTGATTTTCACTGTGGTGCACTTTACCAAAACTGTACTCATGCCCCCCTGCTGCTCATATGCTTTGTGGCATTTGTTGCCTGAGTTTTCCTCTCAGTGTGGCACCAAGGTGTAACTGAATCATATAACATCTGCATGTAAGGATAATCCACATCTTTCTCATCACTCTACTATACTAGGTATGATTTCTATAATGTTGAGGATATAACAGGAAAACAGTAATCACAGAACTTCGCTGGATTTTCAAATTGCCTCAGAAGACCAATAAAATTAACCGTATGTTTCTTCTATATGCTGTGAACCAGGTTCCACTTCTTAAATACATGCAAGAAGCTGAAAGTTTAGTGTGATGATGTCTTCTAGACAAACAGTTTATAGTGTCTTACTGTTGGTCTGTTTAAAACCACATGGGGCATAGCACTAGTACAAAAACGTCTATTAGGAAAAACGACTTCTCACAAGTAAAGGCCTATTGAACTAGGGAAAAAAAAAAGAAAAAAAAGATTAAACTACTGAGTATTGCTTAAAATGCAGATCTTTGCAAGTAAACAATAGGGTTTCATGTTAATCTCATTAGCCATAAAAAAAAATTCTAAGAATAGGAGAAGGAAATTTAATATCTAGGATATTAAGTAATTTATTTTATAATGAATGCATGACAATATTTATTTTCAATCTTTACACATATTTTTTCAGTCTGTGCAATTTCATGTGTTTTAATACTACTACAAAAATTTCATTATATATCAGCACCTGTCTTCAGTTTTGAAGTGTTTGATATGGCCTTAGGAAGAGAATAGAAACTCCCAGGTCTAATACAAATTCCTGTGCTGAAGCAAAGTCAGCTCTATAAAGACTGATACAATAAAAATATGAAATAATTTCATATTATTTGTTTTAGTAGTAGAAAGTATCTCCTTTTAAGGCCTGGAAGCAATATGAAACAACACTACTTCCTTTCCTGAATGTGAAAAGATTATAAATGTAGTCAGCGGCTATATAATTTTAAGAGGAAAACGTAAGATCAACTGTAGACAAAAGAGGATAAAATGACTATAGGGCAGCTAACTGTCCTCATATTTCAAGGGCTACGAGTTGATAACCAGCAGTGATCATACTTTTTTCTTCATATACAGCTGGGACATTTTTGATTAATTGTAAATTGTTCAGACTTCCTGTGAAATGTTCACTTTTCATATATGATATGGATAGTAAACTGGAAGGTGACTGTGGGACGAGGCCTGAGGAGCAAAGCTCCTGGTACTGCCCGGCTAATTAGCAGGGGCAGGGAACCGCTTGAGCTCGTGGGCCATAAACCATGGGAAATTGAAGGGGCTAAGCAAAGATCTGATAACAGGAATCTGACAGCCTGACAAATGTTGTAAATCTGAGATAAGCAAGTTCCTGGCACCTCTGCCCAAAAAAGTCTCAAGGAATGTATCCTCAAGATAAGATAAGTTTGCAAACTGGTATATCACTAGCTAGTCAGGTGAGCAGTGTATGTACAAAAGAACCAATCTGTTTAAAACACGCAGTCAATGTAAGAGTATATAAAGGAGTTGGTTGCGCGCAATAAATGGACACGTTGCTTGCATCAAGCAGAGTTCCCGTCTCTCAATTGCCGCAGGTGACCAGTGTATATATAGGTTTTTCCAAAGGCAGTCAACATCGGCTCTTCACATCGATAAAAATCACACAGTTAAAACATTCTAAAAATGGTAGTAAGATCAGGTTGTCTTTCAATCATTTTGAAAGTCAAGGTATTTTGAATTTGAAAATCCCTGTAAATCCAAATCATGCTATTACTTTTTTCCCTCATCAGTTCATACTAGGGATAATCAGAAATAATGCTAACCAACCAGGGTGTTTTTTATTATTCCTAACATAAATAAATAAAAAACTGTATTAAGATACCTATTTATTTTATTATGCACTTACTTCAAAATTATAATCCTGAACAATGCAATTGTTTATTTATCATGAGTTCTTTTATGTTAGGAAATTGAACATATGTGGGTTTTTGACTCTCTAATATGATCTTAGGAGAAACAACAACAACAAAATCCATGAGCTTTTTGTTTGCCATAGACTTAATAGCTGAAGAGATGACATGTGATATGAAAACTCTAACTTAGTAGGCAAAGGTAAGCTCCTATGAGCTCCTATGATCAGAAATTGAAATCAAGTAATCTGTCAGAACAGACAACAGATGAACACTCTGCTTAAATCGCGAGTATTTATCCTTTTTAATTATATGCTGTGAGTCAACCACATATTTCATGCTAGAATCTTTGCATGTTGAGTGATCCAACAAGTTTATAATGATTGCATGAGCATAATGATCCAGTTTGGCTTTTATGAAACATATCTAACTAAAGTAATTGATTTGTATTAAAGTATTTTGGTTGATAAAGTATGACTTCTGACAGTAAAAATTGACTTAAGTTTTATTCTTGCTAGGCAGGGACAGGTTCTTAGATGACATAGATTAGCAAAGCTTCCCTGAATACAGCACTACCAGTTATATATATATCAGCTGGGGAACATAATTTTGTGCTGGTAGAGATAAAAGGAGTCTTTTTTTGGTCCTATTGATCAGACTAGGTGTAAGAAGAGTCATTGCAATAACAACAGGATAATCACTATGGAGGTCAAAGCAGTTGTCAAAACTCTTTTCCACAGAAAACAGGCTATTTGAAAAAATTGAAATATCTGTGATGGATTTCTGCCTTCCAGGACACGCTCTGAGTAGTCACAACATAACTGAAAATTGAGAACATTTCAGCCTGCTAAATAAATACTTTTTCTTTAAAATAGCCAATGTTTTGAAGTAATATTTTTTCTTTAATGTCTTTTGCAATATTTTCTTTAGAATGTACTAGTATCTCATGTCCAAGACAACTGTATTTACTCCTTCTTTTTCTTCCCTTCTTCCTTCCTACCCACTGGAAAAAAAACAAAAACAAACACCTCACCTGATTGAGAGGGAAGAGGGAACCTTTGATGCTGCTTCCTAACAAAAGTGGGTGTAGGTATCTTAAATATTCACATAACATCATACCATGTTCTAAATATGCCATGGGGGCTTTAGAAGGGACTCAAAACAAAAACTTGTCTAAATTTCGTAAGTCTCAAAGTTTTTCTTCTTATAAGTGGCAACATATTAACTCATCTTTTCTGTTCAATCCTCTGAACAGTCTGCACTGACAGTCTAGTGGGTGTGGTATTAAGACAAAATATCCAAGATTAATGCTACCCTAGGTGTACTCACAGCATGGTTGAGGGACAAGTTGTGTAGGGGAGAGGGAAGAACATTAGTCATGCTGAAGGAGCAAGAAGAGTTTTCACATTCCTAATGTATGCCATACAAGCCTTAGAGACCAATATATCATTAACACTGTTGTGACAATGCAGCTCAGTGAAAAGACCATGAACTGACAAATAATTTTCTTGCCGAGGTAAAAAGACCAGTGAAAAGGCTAAGTGGTAGCACACAGTATACATTACTTAACAGGTAGGAACAGACTGAGCTTTACACTTCTATCCTTATTGGGTTCAGCAGAAGAGATGTAATTGCTATTGCCTAGGATGGAACAATGTCCTTAAAGTTAAGTGATCAAATCACCAAATCTTCATCGCTAAAGTACTTAGTTCCATAGTCCTTATTACATCTAACCAGCCAGGCAGAATAATAGCATGGGATAGCCTTATCTGCTTATAATGGCTCTACTAGGTGTAGGTCACCAATATTTCAAAATAAAAGTTGTGAATTTAATCAAAGCAACTTGTTTTGATAACCTAGTTAGGACTCACATGTCTCCTGTTCACAGAATCACAGAATGTTAGGGGTTGGAAGGGACCTCGAAAGATCATATAGTCCAACCCCCTTGCTAGAGCAGGATCACCTAGATCAGGTCACACAGGAATGTGTCCAGGTGGATTTTGAATGTCTCCAGAGAAGGAGACTCCACAACCTCCCTGGGCAGCTTGTTCCAGTGCTCTGTCACCCTCACAGTGAAAAAGTTCTTCCTTACGTTTACCCGAAACCTCCTATGCTCCAGCTTGTAGCCATTGCCCCTTGTCCTATCACTGGATGTCACTGAGAAGGGCTTGGCTCTGTTGTCCTGACACTTGCCCTTTACATATTTATAGACATTAATGAGGTCACCCCTCAGTCTCCTTTTCTCAGGCTAAAGAGACCCAGCTCTCTCAGCCTTTCCTAATAAGGGAGATGCTCCACTTGCTTAATCATCTTAGTGGCTCTGCGCTGGACTCTCTCCAGTAGCTCCCTGTCTTTCTTGAACTGGGGTGCCCAGAACTGGATACAGTACTCCAGGTGGGGCATCACCACGGCAGAATAGAGGGGGAGGAGAGCCTCCCTTGACCTGCTGGCCATGCTCTTCTTAATGCAGCCCAGGATGATATTGGCCTTCTTGGCCGCGAGGGCACATTGTTGCTTATGGTCATGCTCTTGTCCACTATGACTCCTAGATCTTTTTCCCCAGAGCTGCTTTCCAACAGATCAGCCGCCAACCTGTACTGATACATGGGGTTGTTCTTCCCCAGATGCAGTACTTTACGCTTGCCCTTGTTGAACTTCATTAAATTTCTCCCCACCCAGCTTTCCAACCTGGTCACACTGGGTGGCAGCACAGCCTTCTGACATGACAGACACTCATCCTAGTTTTCTATCATCAGCAAACTTTCTGAGGGTACACTCTATCCCTTCATCCAGGTCATTGATTAATATATTGAACAGCACTGGACCCAGGACCGACCCTTGGGGGACACCACTAACCACAGGCTTCCAACTAGACTCTGCTCCACTGACCACAACTCTCTGGACTCTGTCCTTCAGCCAGTTTCCAATCCATCTCACCACACAACCATCCAAGCATCACTTTTTGAGCTTGGCTGCAAGGATACCATGGGAGACAGTATCGAAAGCTTTGCTGAAGTCAAGATATAGCACATCCACTGCCTTTGCCTCATCTATCCATCTGGTTGTGCCATCATAAAAGGCTATCAGATTAGCCAAGCATGACTTCCCTTTGTTGAATCCATGTTAACTACTTGTGATAAGACTCCTTTCCTCAACATGCTTTGAGATGGCGACAAGAACAAACTGTCTCATCACCTTTCCAGGAATGGAGGTGAGGCTGATTGGCCTATAGTTGAGTCCTCCTTCTTGCCCTTATTGAAGATTGGGATGACATTGGCCTTCCTCCAGGCCTCAGGCACCTCTCCTGTTCTCCAGGACCTCTCAAAGATTATGGAGAGTGGCCTAGCAATGACCTCTGCCATCTCTCTTACACATCAGGGTCCATGGACTTATTCACTGAATAAAATGTAGAAATGCCAACAGGTTTTATATTTATCTTATATTCTGTATGTAGGTTTTAAAGTATCCAAATAAGTACAGGCAGTGGTTTACTTGAGGTAAATCTTCTATGCTTCCATATGAGAAAACATTGCATGAAAGAAAGGGGAAGGGAAGGGAAAAAGGGAAGGAAAATAGGAAAGGAAGAAAGCGAAGGAAAGAAGTGAAGTAAAAAAAGGAGGAGAGAGGAAGGGAAGGAGGGACGGGGAAGAAAGGGGAGGCAATCAAATACAGTAAGTATAAGATACTGTTTATCCCTTCCTTAGCACTAATTGAACATTTCTACTGAATAGGAATAAAATACTAATAAAAAGAAAATGTGTTTTATGGTGGATTTTTTCTTCCATGAGGAATATTGTGGTAGTATCAGATTTGTTTTCTTTCTTTTCTTTCACTATGAGTATTAAAAAGTTGAGATGTGTTAGAACACACAGACATTATCACACACATAATATTTGTTCAGTGGATCCATCGATTTATTTCATATCTGAATAGTACATCAAATTTTATCTTGGGTTTAATTGGTAATGTAAAATTTTCTGACTTTTCAAAGGAAAACTTTTCATATCAGTTGAAAATGGCAAAACCACTCATCTTGACATCTTATAATTATTTTTTTTTCTGAACTTCTTTCATGAATATCTTCAGTATCATACGTCTTTTCAGTTGAAAACAAATATTGAAATAATAGGATAGAAATTCCACTCTGAATATTTCCACTGAGCTTGATAACAGCAGGGGGCAATTTCAATTTTATCTTCCCAATAGAATTGTCACTATTGTTAGTGGGAGTAACATAATTAATAGTTTTAAATTTAGGTATATATATTGCCCTCAGGTATTTATTAATTATTAAATAACCATGCATACTCTCATTTAAAATTAAATATCGTGAAATAAGGGTCCTTAGTGCAGGGTGGTTTTTTTTAGTCTTTGAGGGCTTTAATGTGGGGTGTTTTGACATCACGACCTTCCAAAGTTTACTGGCCCCTTAGCATAGTTTTGTTTCTAACAAAAATAATTTTGTTTCTAGCAAGTAAATTCCACTGATGTGCTGGCATTTCACGCCAGTGACAAGCAACACATTATAAAAACATGGTCCTACTAATAAGTACAAAACCTATATAGGCTGTGGACTTCAAAGAAGAAAAACCTTAGAAACTATTATATGTTTGAAGGCTAAAATCTAATCATAGTTACAAGGTATGAGAGTAGATAATTTATATAGTGGTGAAGATGTTATTTTGTCTTTAAGATTGGAATCAACTGTCTGAAAAATTACTCCTCTTTCCCACTTTTGTTTGATGAAGATGAGTCTATTTTATAAGAAGAAAATAACTTATGACAGAAATTTTATGATTAGTGCCAGTACCTTCTATCTCGGTATTTCAGAAAAATGCCTTTCCTTTTAGTAGTAGAAATTGGATTACCCATGATCTCTAATATCTATATAGAGACAACGTATTGGAAAAATAAGCTCTGCTTTTTGTACTGCCCAACACTGCAAGTTAGAGCAGGTGTGGGAAACTTACATTGAAAAAGAAGCCCTAAGGATCTCACCA
The DNA here is from genome assembly GCA_013401335.1 of Brachypteracias leptosomus. Classification (NCBI taxonomy): domain Eukaryota; kingdom Metazoa; phylum Chordata; class Aves; order Coraciiformes; family Brachypteraciidae; genus Brachypteracias; species Brachypteracias leptosomus. The sequence goes on along the minus strand of VYZX01029404.1, from coordinate 5,923 downwards.
TTTATTTGATGCTTATTTTGTGTTAGGGGAAATCCCAATATTGATTGTAAGACTCTAGTAACTTTACAGTGGAGCTACAATTGCATGATGAACAACTAGATCAAAGAGCTCAAGATATGCTACTTCTACTGGAGTAACATACTTCTTTTTTTCAGTCTGCCACAAAACCTATAAAGATCTGATCTACAGTTTTACTAAGAAATTAAGAAAACTCTATTAATAGTTCCAATTAACTGATATGATCATCATGATATTTTACAGCAGATCAAAAGCCAATGCGATGCTCTCAGCCAATCAAAAGAGCCAAGTCCACTGCCTGGGGTCTCCTCAAAAGCTCATCCCCTACATCTGTGCATTTGCAGTCAAATTCCTATCAAACGTTTATCATTCTACATCATTTTCTTATTTTAATCTACTAAACTCACTTTTGTGTACCAGAAACAAGCCTGATTTGCTTAGGTATTATTCAGGACTGACACAGTAATTTTCATTTGATCATCATAGCAAAAACCCCCAAGCATTATGAAAATTTGTTATATCAGTGCAACTCCATCATCAAGTTCTGAATGGTTCAACCCCTTATAACTCATGAGGGGCTGTTATCTATACCAATCTCTAGCTAAGGAAAATTACTTCTCAATCTTAGAATACAGCCAGCCCCACAGGAAAACCAGCATAAAACCTTACAACCTTCAGACCCTCAAGAGCCAGTATGAAACTTTACAAGCTTGAGGAAGCATTGTGGGGATTTAATGCCAACTCAGCATTGTATCAAAGACAACAAGCAAAATGCAATAATAATAATAATAAAAAAAAACCCCAAACAGCAAAACAAAAACAACAACAAAAGATAAGACAGTTTCCTTCCCAGGGAGTGGAATATTGTTTGTAGGTCTAACTAGCTGTGAACTTCTTTAAGGGGTTGAAAGAGAGCAGCATGGTACCTAGCAACATTAAAACTGAATGAGAAGCAGCCAGTTTTAGCATTCATGATGAACTTAGAAGAGTCAGCAGAAAGGACTTAGCAAAAGCTTGCTCAAAAGGTAATGGAGACATAGCTCTCTGAATCAGGCAAAACCATTAAAAAAAAAGTCTGCTTTGGGGTATTTTTTAACATTTGTATAGGTGATTTCATAGCTGAGATTACAGACATTGAGAAAAAAATATATCTGTTAATAAACAGAAAGGAGTAATTTTATTTTTAGGACCTAAAAACAATGCAATGACCAATACATAAAGAAATGTCATGTAATTTGACAGTAATTTCTCTAGAACATGTTTCTTCACATTTCTTCTAGAAATAAGAGGGAAGAAAAATATTTTTCGCACTTTATATATCAAATTATCATAGAACACATGACTTAAGAACAGGAAGACATAAATACTTAGGGTTCTTCAGCAGATATTGTCAGCCTAAAAGAACAGGCAGGCTAAGAACCTGAGGAGAAAGAAATAGAACAGAATTGCCCTAAGTGCAGCAAGAACTACAGCATGTTTTGTAGGAACATGACTTGGAAGTTATAGTGTCACAAATATTTTAATTATAGACACCCATTTGATATCTCAGCACTAGGTGTTTGCTTTAGGCTAAGCTAGTAGATGAGGTCTCAGTGTGAGAGCAATATATTTCTGTGGGATCAGGGGTCCGTGCTGGGATCAGTGCTGTTTAATATCTTCATAATGATTTTGACAGTGGCATTGAGTGCATCCTCAGCAGGTTTGTTGGTGACACCAAGCTGGGTGGTACAGTAGATATGCCAGAGGGATGGGATGCCACCCAGAGGGACCTGGACAGGCTGGAGAGGTGGGCCAAGGTGAACCTCATGAGGTTCAACAAAGCCAAGTTCAGGGTCCTGCCCCTGGGTTGGGGCAACCAGTGGTATCAATAAGGCTGGAAAAAGACATGTTAGAGAGCAGCCCTGTGGAAAAAGACTTGGGGGTATTGGTGGATGAAAAGCTGGACATGAGTCAACAATGTGCAATTGCAGCCCAGAAGACAAATCGCATCCCCAGCTGCATTAAAAAAAGTGTGTCCAGCAGATCGAGAGAGTTGATTCTGCCCCTCTACTGTGCTCTGATGAGACCCCACCTGGAGTACTGTGTCCAGCTTTGGAGCTCCCAACACAAGAAGGATGTGGACCTGTTGGAATATGTCCAGAAGAGGGCCACCAAAATGACCAGAGGGCTGGAACACCTTTCCTATGAAGACAGGCTGAGAGAGTTGGGGTTGTTCAATCTGGAGAAGAGAAGACTCCAGGAGGACATTATTGCAACCTTCCAATACCTGAAAGGAGCCTGTAAGAAGGCAGGAGAAGAACTGTTCACAAGGGTTTATAGCAAATTGGACTAGGGGTAATGGGTTTTAAGCTAGAAAAGGGTAGATATAGGTTGAACATTAGGAAAAAATTCTTTATTATGAGGGTGGTGGATCACTGGAACTGGTTGCCCAGGGAAGTGGTGGAGGCCCCATCCTTGGAGACATTCAAGGTCAGGCTTGATGAGGGTCTGAGCAACCTGACCTAGTTAGAGATGTCCCTGCTTATTGCAGGGAGGGGGGTTGGACTAGATGACATTTAGAGGTCACTTCCAATCTGATACATTCTATGATTCTATACTTCAATGAAAATACATTTTTTCCTACTTAACTAAATGATTACCCTTCTTTTCTAAAAAAGTAGATTGAATGGTTTTGTATACACATTATGATGGTTATAGTTTATCCATGTTATAATGACTAAGGGATTCAGACAATATGGGTTCTTGTGACAATTAATATATAGTGATGATATATATAGGCTCTATCTTCATCATTAGCTTTCTACTGTTTTGATTTCTGAGCCCTAAGGCATTTTGCATTGTATTGCTGATCCCCCTAAAAACTCTATACATGTATATTACCTTACTTTGTATAAAAATTTGCTTATCTCAGTTGTCTCTCAGATCACAAAAGGAATAAAATATGTCTCCCAGAGGTCCATAAACTACAATCACAATTTGGCACTGTTAAGAAACTGGCAGGTTCATCCACAGCATTGGCCTTGCTGACCTGCATATGCTCAGTAAGTCCTGCCTAGCAATGTGCACCAGATCTACTATGTGCTTTCAGAGTCAAACACAACATCTGTGCCAGAACTGAGCAAACAATCTATGTTCTCTGCATTCTTGGTGTTTGATAATGCAGTCAAGTTACTGAATTGATTAAGTTGTCAGTTGTCCATATCAATGACTGTATGTAAAAAGAATCACGGAATCACGGAATGTTAGGGATTGGAAGGGACCTCGAAACATCATCTAATCCAATCCTCCCGCCAGAGCAGGATCACCTAGACCAAGTTGCACAGGAACACATCCAGGCGGGATTTAAACATCTCTAGAGAAGGAGACTCCACTACCTCCCTGGGCAGCCTGTTCCAGTTCTCTGTCACCCTCACCATGAAGAAGTTTCTTCTCATATTTATGTGGAACCTCCTACGTTCCAGCTTACACCAGTTGCCCCTTGTCCTATCATTAGACACCACCGAAAAGAGCCTGGCTTCATCCTCCTGACACTCTCCCTTAATGTATTTATAAACATTAATAAGGTCACCCCTCAGTCTCCTGTTTTCCAAGCTAAAAAGCCCCAGCTACCTCAGCCTTTCTTCATAAGGGAGATGTTCCACTCCCTTCATCATTTAGTGGCTCTGCACTGGACTCTCTCAAGGAGTTCCATGTCCTTCTTGAACTGAGGGGCCCAGAACTGGACACAGTATTCCAGATGTGGTCTCACCAGGGCAGAGTAGAGGGGGAGGAGAACCTCTCTCGACCTACTGTCGAGGAAAACATTCTAATTATAGATAAAAATATGTTATTAATAACTTATGTTTCCATAGGAGAGGGAATATGTGTATTTATCCTCTAATCTCTTACATCAATTTTGTCTCCTACACCTGTTCAGATGAAAGTAAAAAAAGTTTTGTAAGATAATGAAATAAAATCAATTATTATAGATAGAACTAATTTGTTACTTGGAAAACACATTAATAAACTGAATTAATGGAATTATTTAGATTAATATTAGGAAAATACACAGAGTGAAAGCTGACAGTGCAACTAGTGGTACGACAGCAATGTGCTATAATGTTCTTTGGAGTATTAGTATTTCTTTTAAGTAGAAGATTATCCATGTCTTACACTGACCATTTTTCACACATACACAGACTATTTACCAGGCTAAGATTTTCCTTTTTGAAGGAGCTTATAATAACAAAACCTATGGATACCTTACAAAGTAGAGGGAGTTTTACACATGATTAATTAATCTATCCAATTTCACATGTAACAACAGTTGCTAGTGGATCTTGTTCATAAACTCAGGGCATCCAAAACCTTAACAATGTTTTAGGGGTGGGTGGGAATCTTTCTGATATTTCTGTATTTTTCTAAATACTGGGAAGAATATAAAAGGATGAGTGGCTGAGTTTATACAAGCTTTTTAAAATGATTCAGTTTGAAGGATTTTGAAAGAATGCATGTGAGTTGCAGAACAAAAATGTTCTTCTGAACTTTAAACTCTTCTGAACTCTAAAACCAGATACACATTTAAGGCAGAACTGTGCATAATCCAAACTAAGGCTAAATGTCCACCAACAATTTTATTTATAAAGTAATGAATTTCAAATGTATCACCCTATATTTCTGCAGAGAAAGTTTAAAAATGTTTTTCCCATGCTTTGAACTAAGCTGGGTAAGGGGGAAGCAGACCTTGTCCACTAAGCTCTGAAAACCTTTACTTACTCTCACAAGCACTTAGCATTTGTCTTTAATTGCAATGGAAATCAGAGTTTCAGGTTTGTCAGGTTGCACCAGTTATTTTTTTCTTTCTCTGTCTGTTCCTTGGATGTCTGATCAAAGTGCTCCTACTAGCTGCAGTACTGAGATCAGCTTAAACGGCAGCCTGACCTGTGAAGTGTGAGAGGTGGTATATTATGTAGGTAAAGCCTAAGTCGTAGAAAGGAATCATACTCATACTTAAAGGATCTTTTTTTTTCCCCCATGTCATGTTTGTTTGGGATTGTTTGGTTTTGGTTTTGTTGTTGGGGTTTTTTGGGGGGTTTTTTTTGGTGTGTGGGGGGGTAGGGTATAGATTCCTTCCCTCCATGATGCTCTCTTCAATCTCATTCTTTCTGTTTTTTCAATTTCTCTCCTAAATGAACTCCTTTTCCATGTACACACAACTCCTGAATCACAAAATCAGAGCTCTTCCTCTAAGTGACATCAGAAGCAGTTACCTTAATCCAGCCTTTTTTGCAGAAAACCTTGCCTGTCCTATTTTGGTCAAGATTGGAATATAACTAGCTTTTCTATCTGAATTATCTTTCAGAATGTATACTGCAGGAGACTCTATAATCTGGGTATGTAAGGAAAGAAGAATCACAGAATGTTAGGGATTGGAAGGAACCTCAAAAGATCATCTAGTCCAATCCACCTGCTGGAACAGGATCACATAGATCAGGTCACACAGGAACGCATCCAGGAGGGTTTTAAATGTCTTCAGAGAAGGAGACTCCACAACCTCTCTGGACAGCCTGTTCCAGTACTCTGGCACTCTCATCCTGAAGAAGTTTCTTTTCATATTTAGGTGGAACCTCCTATGTTCCAGCTTACACCAATTGCCCCTTGTCCTGTCGTTGGATGTCACTGAGAAGAGCCTGGCTCCAAGCTCCTGACACTCACCCTTTATTTTATAAACATAAATGAGGTCACCTCTCAGTCTCCCCTTCTCCAAACTAAAGTGACCCAGCTCCTTCAATCTTTCCTCATAACGGAGATCCTCCACTCCCTTAATCATCTTAGTGGCTCTGCATTGGACTCTTTCAAGAAGTTCCATGTCCTTCTTGAACTGATGGACCTAGGACTGGACTCAACATTCCAGATGTGGTCTCAC
>VYZX01029403.1:6743-17443 GCA_013401335.1 Brachypteracias leptosomus | reverse complement strand
GGAGAAGATACTACTAAAGGCTCACTTTCAACCTCTCTGTATACCACAGGAAGACTAACGGTAAAAGATTGGACTTCTTAATGTTTAAAGACTATAGTAAAGCAGAATACCATTTTTCTTTTAAATAGTCACCCTAAAATATAAGCCCTTGATGACTGCCATCATGTGATATAAAGGAATGAAATAAGAAATCCTAATTTTGTTTAGAGTCAGGAGCTGCTTGAAAAAAAAATCAAACACCAAACCAAACAATTTATTAAAAATATATATGATATAACCATTGAAACAAATTTGTAAAAGATGTGAACTAGATGTAACTGATTTTTTTAATATCTCCTATATATTAGAGCCAAACCTTATCATGTGAATACAAATCCCACTATATCACCAAAACTAGAATACCGTATTTAAATTTCCATTGTCAGTGGGAAAGAAATTAAAGACAAATTTTACCAGATCAGATATTATGAAGCCAATCTAAAAGCTATATACTAATTTATAGGAGGGTCACAGTACTAAGGTCAGGTAAACCGAGGATTTTAATATATCCAAAGATTTAAATAAAAGCAGTAAATGCACTCTTTCATAGTGTACTGGACCTAAAAATACTACTAATTTCAGGTTTTGAGGTGGAAGTGAAGGATCTACCATTATTAGAAATGCTCATCTCTCCACTCCCTTTCTGTAGAAACTTATTTAAGGAGATTCCCCTCATGATTGTTTCAGCACAGAAAGTGTAACAAATCATCATGTCCTGGATCTTTAAGGATCTGTGTGCAGAAAAGTAATTGCTGATGAGCTGCTGATATGGGGTGAAAATCCTCAATAACTCAGTGAGAGACTGTGTGATGTTCTGCTGTGAGCCAAAGAAAATAACTTTAAATTGAACAGAAACAAGAACTGAATCAACCTGAAGGAGATTACTTTCAGAGGTATCTACTCTGGGTAAAAGGAGCTTGAGGAAAAACAAGAACCAAAAGGCACTTGCGTAAATGGAGAAAACAACCAAAAAACCAAACCAGTAGCATGCAGGGAGTTCAGGGTATGTTAACAGATGTTAAAATAAATAGTTATAAAACCGTGCCTGTAACAGCTAACCTACAGTAACTGACTGATAATTATTGTTATCAATATATTAATTGTCAATTATTAATAAGCTTTCAGAATATTATTTAAAGAATAATTGCAAAATAATTGCAAAACAGGGAAGAAAAATAAAGCTTCTGATATTTAAAATAAAATCAAGATGTAAGTTAAGTGTTTAAACTTTAACAGAAGTATTTTGGGAAAGAAAAAGACAGATGTGAATTTCCAATGTGGAGTCTGAGAAGCAAAAAAGCATTTTTTGTATGTGGCAGCTGTATTAAGGCTGGGGCTGCATCCCAAATGCCGTCCAATTCAGTGAGATATGGGCAAACTGTTGGAACAACCATTATCCTTTCTTTCCTTGAACCTCAACTTAGCTTCTAAAGCAAAGGCCCATTGATCAGTCTGATCAAATATTTTAAATGTAACCTTTCACGAGCTATTACTGTTTTATTTCTGTCTGTAGCTTTATTGCCCAGTAGCAGCCTAAGAGAATAATACCATGCAACTACACTGATAGCTAAATGCATGTTAAATGGAAGCAAAACCAACTTAAATAGAATTTCTTGTTATCTAAAATAACATACAGAAGAAAAAATACAATGCCATCTTACTAGATCATTCTTCCCATACAGATTATATGGTCGTGTTTCAGTTTATGCCAGTGAGAAAAAGCTTGATTTGTAAAATGTACATGGCAATGTACAATCTTACTACATGTGTATTTATTTTTCTTCATACGTGGCATATTTTCCCTTCTGATACTCTTCAGATTCTTTAGTCAATTTTGCAGCCTAAAAATGAAGTGAGTGTCATCTGTATTTTTCCCATCTTAAATGAAATTATCATCCGTCTCAGTGCACATCCCATCATTTCTATTTTAATACTATGGTTGTGCTGCTTCCTAAGACAAAGAAAAAAAAGCTGTCAGAATTGAACCATGTTGAATGAATATGCCAAACTTGATTGGACTTGCGTGAAACTGTATGTAAGATGGAAAAGTATTACACAGAACTAGTACTTACAATACTTGTAAATAATACAAATAAATGCAGACAGTACTTAAAATCTGCTTTATTCAAAGGAAGAAAAAATTCCAATGTCTTCAATAGAAGAAAATTCAATGATTCATAGCATATAATTTTGAGGATAGAATATTACTCTTAAATCCTTTTTACCTCAGTTATACATAGAATAAGTTGGATCAGCCACTGAAATGGTAGAAAATGAACAGTTAGACTGTTTATATGAGAATCAAACAGTTTTGTTTTTTCTTGCTGTTTGAACAATTGAGTGGTAAGCAAACTTAAAAATTGTTATATTAAAATATATATATGAATAACTCAGTCTCTTAATTGTCAAAGGTTGCTAAGGAGCATCACAGAACAGTTGCATTCCATTTCTTTTAACAGCATGATAGAAAGTTTTTGTACACAATTAATGCAATGATTATCTGAAAATGAGGGATAGGGTCTGGGAAGTAAAGAATTGCCTCTGTTGAGTTAAACCATGGGGAATTTCTGGAAGATTTACAATTGTATTGGCTCATTGCTTAATCAGATGGCAGAAAGATGTTCTCAGTATGCATTCCTTTCTTTAATGAAAAAGGCGATTAACCCATGCCAAACGCTATCTTGAAAGACTTTTTTCTCCAACTACCTAACAAAATTCTATTTAATCCCCATTTTGGTACTCTACAGATGCACAGTATATTCTGCTGATACACTTGATAAAAGACATTTTGGTAATTTTAATTTTAGAAGAATAAATGTTTACCATAGTAACATCTTGTGAGAAAACCAGAAGAGGCATGAAGACAGCCTAAGGCAGCTGAGCTCTTGGAAAGTCTCGTCACAACACTTCAAATGCTTCTGTCTCCAGTTCTCTATCCTGCCCCACTGCCAGATGCTAGCTAAAGACATTGTGAAAGCTGCAGCAGAAGGGAATTTGCTCTTTACCCTTGCAGGAAAATTTACAGCTGGTTCTGGAAAATATGCTTCTGATTCTGTTCCTTTGTTCTGATTCTATTATGGGAGTGGTAATTGCTAGTGCTGGAAATGGAGTCCAAGGCTGTTTCTTAAACCACCATTGCTAATTCCATCAAAGCACTTACGCCACAACTCTTAAACTGCTACAGAATAACCCTCTTCTGCAATCCTCTGGTCTGCCTAGGAGACTCTCCTGACAGTTCTGATCCACTGGAAAAGTAGAAATGTTAACTTAAAAACTCAGACTTGTATCTGCATTAGTCAGAGCTTTCTTAGCAACTGACACACATATGGAATTTTCTCCCTTTGCAGATAAGCCACGATTGTGAATGGGTAATTTTTCAGACCTGTTGAAGGCTTCAATTTCACCTTATTAACATGAAAAAAAAATTGCTTATTGTTTTCTTTCTCAAAATGCACGGTGCTTTGATGCTGCCTGGTAATTTTTTTTTTATTAATTTCATATGGTTGTCTTTCTACAGAAGCATGGGGCTGGGGGGGAGCTGTGGAAGAAAGGGCTCATTCCTTCTTTCTTTGTTGCAGTGTCCATTTTCATACTGGCATCATTCTTGCACTCAACTGGAAGGATCAACATAGAGCTGAAGCAAGTAGGAGACTTGAAATCATGCAACCTGCTGTTCCTCTGAATCAGGAGGCCCAGCACAATCTGTGTTCTTGTTAGAATGCTTGTGTCAGCCTCTTTTTACTAGTTCTTAGTCAAGCATTTGAGAAACTTAATGAGCTCCACTTTCTTGTAGCTGCCGACGACCCTCCCTATGCATTTTGCTGATAAATTGGTTGCTCACCAGTCATAGTACACATTATGTCATAAACAATCTATCCTACTTCAGAATTTAACTAGAGTGATACCTGTACTTGCTGTTTTGAAGGAGACATCACCATTTTAATATTTGTCTTTTCAAAATACATCAAGTATCAAACTTGATTTGAGGGGAGAGAAATTGACGGATATAAAGAAAAGTCTTTTAAAAAAAAATAAATAAAGTGTTTATTTCAGTTCAACTTTACATATATAAAATGGAAACTTGTTCTAACATGAAAATACTTCATTTCCATCCTATCACCACAATTAATTTTTCTTTCAAAATAAAAAGTAGAAAATGAAACAGGTGTAGTATGTTGGAGCAATGGAAAGGTCCACTTTAAGAATCAGGTTCATATATGTAATTGCTGACCTAAAACTCTGAATTTCAGTCCCTCAGGAAATACAAGCAAGACATGAACCTTGGCACCACAAAGCAAAACACTACCAGAATAATCCATTTCTTAGACTGGCTGCTCCTCACGAGCATTACATTACTATCAGAGCAACATCCAGTTCTCACAGAGGGGGTGATCAAGCTGCTGAGTTTGAGCTATGAGCTCAGTTCCCTGCTCCATTACAGATCCATTGAGGGCTAGGGCACACCTATGAATTCCTGTCTGTAGATAGTGAAAGAATAGCATTACAAGGTAATGTGTTGCTAAACGGCATTACTTTGTGTTGTGAAAAGGTCGGACAGCAGTATAGCTGGATCATTTAAGATTTCTTTTGTGTTATTTTCTTGTGGGATTTGTTCCTAGTACAAACAGAAGCAGAAAAGATGGTTGCTGCTGTTTCTTCACTGGGGCATCTTAAGGTTTTTTTTTTATTATTTTCAGAAAGAAAGCAGCACCAATAGGGGCAATGAAGGGTACAGTTTACTAGTCCTTTAACCATTTATTTCCCTGCTCATTAGAAATGAAGACATTTGTTGCATCTTTGCTCATGGAATGGTTTGAGTTGGAAGAGATCTCAAAGATCATCTAGTTCCAACCTCCCTGCTATGGAGGAGACACCTCACACTAGACCAGGTTGCTCAAGGCCCTATCCAGCCTGGCCTTGAACACGTCCAGGGATGGAGCATCCACAGCCCCCCTGAGCAACCTGTTCTGCTGTCTCACCACCCTCAGAGTGAAGAATTTCCTTCTAATTTCCAATCTTAATCTACCCTCTTCTGGTTTGAACCCATTACCCCTTGTCCTATCACTACAGGCCTTTGTAAAATGTCCCTCCCCAGCCTTCTTGTAGGCCCCCTTCAGATACTGGAAGACTGCAATAAGGTCTCTCCAGAGCCTTCTCTTCTCCAGGCTGGTAAAGCTCAATTCTCAGCCTGTCTTCGTAGGAAAAGTGTTCCAGCCCTCTAATCATTTTTGCAGCCCTCCTCTGGACTGTCTCCAACAGGTCCATGTCCTTCTTGTGCGGGTGGCTCCAGCGCTGGACACACTACTCCAGGTGGAGTCTCACGTGGGCAGAATAGAGGGATATAATCACCTCCCTCGACCTACTGGTCACACTTCTTTTGATGCAGCCCAGGATACGGTTGGCTTTCTGAGCTGCACTGGCACATTGCTGGCTCGTGTTGAGCTTTTCATCAACCGGCACCCCCAAGTCTTTCTCCTCAGGGCTTCTCTCAATCCACTTATTGCCCAGTCTGTATTTGTGCTTGGGGTTGCCCTGACCCGGGGACAAAAAAGGGTAGAAGGGTAAAAAACCAAGATGTATGTTTGTTTTGATACCCTCGTCTTGTGCTGAACTCTTCTACTCCTAACTCCTGAGGAAATTAAAGCTCACTTTTGTAATGCTAGACTTTCAAAATCCAGCTTGGTTTGAGTGTTGAAGTTACTAAAGAGGTGTATACTTTTATCCATTTATAGATGAAAATGTGCTAAGCAGAAAGACATATTTTACCCAGTCTTGCAAACTATGTCCTTGCTTCATTATTCACATTATTCGCTGTCTAACTGTATTCCAGTTAAGGTGATATAAAAAGAGTTCATTTCAAATATATTTATTTCTGTTCTGCCTCTACTACTTGAGCCAGAGTTCATCACCACAAGATGATGCAGTGCCACATCAACACACGATGCTGAGGCTCCCAATGACAGTCATAAACGCTTTCCTATCACGTTATGTTTGAACCACTTCTTTTGAGAGCCTATAGAGGAATTCAGAAAAGCTAATGCAGCTCAGGTCAGCTTCTGCTATTTCCCAGATTTTTAAGCCTGGATGAGCTTGGACTCATCCTCCAGATCGATGTGTCCTAAAGTGTATATCATTTCTTTTTCAAAAATGAGAGGATTTACTGTCCAAAAAATGTCAGCCTTACTGCTGAAGAGTTTAAGAGGTGCAGTGCATCTGTGTTTAACAAAATATGCTGGCAGTGATGCTGTCAATTTGTAATAAAGTAACTTAAGGGGTCTGTATACAATCTATCAGTGTATTGCAGCTTCCCGAGAGGATGGTTTTCACACTGGTCAGTATTAAACCCATTTTGCTGGAAAAAATCACAGCCGTTATTAATATAGATTATCTCTTTCAGATTGTGTCAGAATCTTCCCCTTTCTCCTAAGAGAGTCAAATAGTCTACATCTGTGTTTATGTTCTCAAACATGGGAAAGAGTAGTAAAGGAAAAGAGCAAATGGTAGTCGTATGAAAATATCCTTATTCATTTAATGTGCTTTGTAGCAATTTTGAAGAAAGATATCTAGGCAGTCGTGTTTTGTAGTGAGTTCCTATTTCTTCTTCTAACTACCAACAACAAATAGGGGTTTTTTTATGTCAAACTGATCAAGGCACAGTAGATCAGGATCGTCCTTTGAGATCTAATAGAGGCAATAAGGATTAATTTCTTATTTTAAAATGTGGAAATTACTCTTCTTGTCTGAGAGCAGTATGTCACCCAACCATTCCCCCCATTACCACCGTTTAACTTATGATAAAAAGGGCCTTGCATCTCACTATACGAGCATGACATGAAGGAGACCTATTAGTAAAGATTTAATAGGCCTGCAATAGAGGGTAATAGAAATTGAATTGGTGTAATTTATGTGGTACTGGCAACAATATGATCTGAGAATCTTCAAAGATTTTCCCTTCTGTGGTGGTTCAAAATGAGCAGGTGTTTTCAAGTCATTTTCCTGCAAGAAGTGTACGGTCAGTGGGATTTTTACAGACTTGTTCTGGAATTTTGTGAGAGTGTATATTTAATTTGAAATGTTGGAAGAAAAATCATTTTTAGCCAGTATTCCCAGTGAATGGTAGTGTATATGATTGCACCATTGGTTAACTCACATTCTTTTCTTCAAGTACTCCCTCATTAATATTTAAATCTGTTGTCCAGTTTCAACCTATTTGAAAGCATTGGAACAGGCTGCCAAGAGAAGTGGTAGAGTCACCATCCCTGGAGGTATTTAAAAGACATGTAGATGTGATGCTTAGGGACATGGTTTAGTAGTGACCGGGCAGTGCTGGGTTAATGATTGGACTTGATCTTAAAGATCTCTTCCAGCCAAAATGATTCTATGATTCTGTGAAATAAAATGTGAGTATCAAATATATATACATCCATGGGTATTATATGTCAGAAAAAAAATGATCTAAATTTGTTCTACTACTGCAAGAAAGTCAGGTAGAATTGTTTTCTTCTCCACTTGAAAAGACAGAGACTGACCAGGTAGCTGAGATAGGAGAATGAGGCAGCTAGTCCACTCATGCAGAGCTCCCAACTAGGATAGTAAATCCCATTTCTTTGTTACCCAGCAGGTAAGGATGGAGAAGGAAGATGAGAATTTTTGTAAAAGGGGCAAATTAATTACTGTGGTATAAAGACAATGGATATAACTTCTTGGGAGTTAAGGTTTCAGTGGCTCCTTGATGAACAACTAAATAAAAAATTTTGAATAACTAGCACTTCAAAACCTTTCTGTGTGTTCAAGACATAAAATTATAAGAGTTTGGGCTCCATGCTCAGTCCTAAGGATTAATGCATACTAACAGTTGTCTAATAGATAAGTTTTGTCCATAACAGGCCTTATAATGACCCAGCGTAGCAAATACAACTCTGCCCACTTCAGTAATATTAACTTGCTTATTTAAGGAGTTAATTTGGCCCAGCAATTCTTGGTGTAATGAAGTTCTGCACCAGGATGAAGAAGTCTATAATGCAGAAACATGAAAATGCTCTCTTTACTGGAGCTTGACTGGAACTCTATGGATCTGCTGTTAAAGTGAACACATGCAAGTGCTGACTGCAGGCCAGTCCAAGGTAAAAAGGAGTTTAAAATCTTTACTTGCTGTAAAGACAAAATGGCAAAGAAAATTTCATTGAGAAATTATAAACAATTTCTGAACAGACTAGGAAAAAATGATCCATTAAATATCCATGTTAATTATGTAAACTGTATCTGCAAGTAAAATGGGTATATTAACCATATAAGGGTGAGCATTTTTATAAAAGAAGTAGTAAAGTTGAAAGATTGTGCATGTAATGAGGATCTTTCCCACTGCTAAAAATTCCTGGGGGGAAAAAGGCAGTAAAGAAGAAAATCAACATCATAAACACATTAACATACTATTTCATGCTCAAAAACGATGCCACATCTTAAAAAAAGTGGAGTAATGTGACATGGAAATCTTCCTTAGACATGTCAGTAATACCTGATTGCAGGTCTTTGGAGTTGAATAATGGGCTTCAGCAGTCATTTTTTGGCATACTGTATACCAGAGCCAGGTAGTTTTTTTGTTAGAACAGAAAGTGGAACTTAAAAGCATTAAAATGAATTATGGAAAACTACTTAGCTGAGGAGATTATGAGATTAAAATAACAAAACAAATCTTGTAGTTTGATCTGTGCTGTGTTTAGCTATGGTATCATGTTTTATAAGATAGACTTTTATTTGTTCAGTGCATGAATGGAAGCCTCATGATGGTTATTTAGTAGAATGAGGATAATGTTGGAGATTGACTGGGAAGAATTCCCTGAATTGTTTTTAAACTGTGATTCCAGAATAAAGGTGCTGGAAGTTGAGCATTTTGGATTAGTTTCATTTAACTGGGTCCCAGACTGTGATCCTTCCTACAGGAGTTACCAGATGGATTTTTAGTTAAACAATAGGCTTTCAACATACTTTAGAATCTTTTGACAAAAATGTACTTATATGTTCATTTTCATTATACCCCTCGTGAACATCTATTTTTATCTAAATTATTTTTGTAAATCTGGGACCATGATACACAAATTGTACAGTAGGGGAAATACACCTCACTTCAGACAGACCCACTTCTCCATTTACCAGTAAGACTTTCTGTAAGAAAAGGATTTCTGGCAGTTATCCATACTTTAAATGGTGCTTGACATCAGGAATTGAGTTTTGCATCCTAATCCTAAAACAAATGGACTCCTAGATGTTCATTACTTGCCCAAGGCGCTGAGGCAATGAGTTTCAAAGCTAGGATGAAAACACCAGGAGTCTCTGGCTTCTAAGTACCCTGTTAGACAAGGTATTCTCCTAAATGTCAATTATTAGTTTATAGAAGTAAGTGATAAAACAATAAAACTGCATTGTTTTTGACTGATGAGTCATATTTGTTTATATGACTCATGTTTATATGTTTATAAGGAATTACTTAAAAAGTTTCTGTATTAAGACCCTTTTTTTCACAGGCAGTTTAACGCAGCATGTCAGTCCTTTTGTCTTTTGAGGTAATGACTTGAATCTTATTCTGTAAGTGTCACCCAGTGAATAATTATCTTTGCGTTACTATTCAAAAACAGAGTTTGGTTGATTTCTTTTAACTTGACAGCCATGTTTCTTTGGTTCAATAAATGTTATCAGGCATTCTTTGGCTGCTCCTATTGCATCAACTTTAATTAGTTTTTGATTGCTGTTAATTTCACAGTTTTTTCTCCTAAAAAAATTGCATCAAAAATGCTTTAGCTTTTTGTTGCATCAAGTTTAATTAGTTTTGTGCTTTGCTTGCTCTATTTTGCTTGCTCTTTTTAAAGAAACTCCCCCACAGCTTCTTCCTCTGAATATACCTCTGAGTCACGGATTTTGATGCTGATGATTAAAGGAGGTTATAGAACCTCTGATCATTGAACCTGTCTTTCTACAGAACTGCGAGAGTACTCCTGTCTCACCAGGGTACAGCAGTGAATATGGTGCATGATAGAAAGGTCACCAATGGGCTCTGCATAAGTGTGCAATTTACAGTGCCTTTTTACAGTACATCAGGAGAAGAACTCTTCAGACCTGATCCAAACAAAGACATGCTGCAAACTAAAAGCAACATTTCTTCTAAGCAACTCAGAACTAAAGCAATGTAATAAAATGAAAGTCTGCTTCCTTGGTAGGGTAATGTGCAGGTTAATTGTCTAGCTAGCTTGCGGAAGTGTTAAGCCCACATCATTATTAAGTATAATCAGTTGGTTTTGGAAGGCCATATTTTGTGGGGAGAGTGATAGGACACTTCATGAGAATCGCCAAATCCTTCCCTAGCTATCTAGTCCTAAGTAACTTAAGTTCATTCTCACTTCTGTATNTGAGTAGGTGCATACCTTTTTTTACTGGAAAGCTCACAAGATGGGTAGATTTCTACTTCTGCTCATGTCCTGAGCTACCTCAGCTGAAGCAGCTAAACCCTTCCAGTATACAAGGCAAGGTTTAAGTTTTTTACATAACTAGTCTCCCTCTCATAAATGAACAAGATCCTTGCAAGAGGTATTAATGTCTCACCCATTTTTTGGTTTAATGGTGACAATGGTAGTGTTTAGCCATATTTCTGTAGCATTTCCCTTGTCCAA
>VYZX01029402.1:0-14945 GCA_013401335.1 Brachypteracias leptosomus | reverse complement strand
AGCTCAGACAGACTCACTACAGGGCGTGTCTGCACTAAATCAGGCTTTTGAAAAGCATGATGTTTAGAGAGAATTGAATATCCACCTTCTGGTAGCCAGTTCAAAATAAATGAACATTTAGAATCTGCAGAAACAATCTAAACCTCTTAGCCAGCATTTGTAGAAACATGTTTCTCTAGAAATGTACAAAGCTGATCTTTGTAACGTTTTGTAATGCCTTTTTGTAAGGCACATCTTCAATTTTTCTAGCATCAGAGCTGTTACCAGGCAGGAGTTCTCTCAGGCTTATTCTTTACCTTTTGTGTTTGCACTGTTGCTTCCTCATCCCATGAGATATGAATGACTGCAAAACTCCAAGATGGGTCTTGTTTTTGAATTTTTGGGACCTATTCTGCCATGAGCATCTTCTGTGAATGTTCTAGGAAATGCAGAAAAGAGCAACAGGATTTAACATTTTCTTGGCTCTTACTGCTTGATGATAGAAGATTCTGGGAAGTTATTCATAGCAGAATTAGGTCTTTAATATTCCTCATTAGAGTCTTTCAAGTAAATTTGTAGTCTTTATATCTGATCAGCATTCATAATTTCACTCTGTATTTGTGAAGCTAGTTCTAAGATATACATTTTTAATGCAGCTACTCTTCTAGTGCTAGATACTTTTGTTAGATGTTCTAAGAAGACTCAGAAAGATGACTGCTCCTTGATAAAGTTTTTCAATTTTTGTAGCCATTGTATTTACTCATTTTCCCTAAATGCTATTTTTCTAGTTTTGTATCATATAAAGAATTGAGTAGAAATCTTACACATATTGGAAATTTCCATTTCAAAGGTGTCTTTGAACAAGTTTTATAATAAAAAAGATAAAATAAAAAACCCCAACATGCTATATTAATGTATTGCTCAGTAGCAGTCTTGCCTATTCCATTAACAGAATAAACATACCATCTATTTTTGAAATAAGACTGATTATCTAAGTAATATTAGAAGAATGGCCTAGATAATGGACAAAATAAATAACTTCTGGTGGGATAGTTGAAACTTGAATTAGAATGAGGGCTAGTTACACCAGATGACAACCGACTAACATCTTGATATTGTATCTGATGTTTGCACATATTTATGAGGAGCAGCTGAGGGAACTGGCAGAAGAGGAGGCTGAGGGGAAACCTTACTGCTCTCTGCAACTACCTTAAAGAAGGTTGTAGAGGGATAGGTATTAGTCTCTTCTCACGAGTAACAAGTGATAGGACAAGAGGAAATGGCCTCAAGTTGTGCCACGGGAGGTTTATATTGGACATTAGGAAAAAAAAAATTCACTGAAAACATTGTCAGGCACTGGAACAGGCTGTCCAGGGAAATGGTTGCATCACTATCCCTGGATGTGTTTAAAAGCTTTGTAGATGTCATGCTTAGGGAGACAATTTAGTAGTGGACAGTAGGGTTAAGGTTGAACTGGATAATTTTAAAGGTCTTTTGCAACCTAAATGATTCTATGATCTTGGAAGCTCAATAATGTCACTGCACTAAATTAAATTCATAAACAGCAGAGCAGATCTAGGTCTATGATCTGACATGGTGATTTGGGAATTTAGTCTTTAAAGGACACAAAACAATGTATTGTGAAAACCACAATGAAACGAAGTAAAAGAAGCTCTTAATGTTCAAGTAGAGATGCAGTGTGATGACAAATCTGACAGCTCCTAAAAGCTAAAGAAGCATAACTGCCTAATTTTGAAAGGTAAAGAAGACTGGAATTTGCCACTCGAAAATACATTTCCTTAAAATTTAGTTCAAGCAATAGAAACTTGCCTTCCTATGTAGAAATTTATAATTTTCTTAAATTTATGTTAATGTCCAGAGCTTTTATCCACAGCACTGCTTTGTTTACATCCATGTTACCTACTCAGTCTTCCTCTTTGGAAGGCAGATCCAAGTCTGTAGTTTGAAGGCTGGTTGTTTTGTCTTAGTATGAGAACTTTTTTTATTTTGTCTCAGTCATGCTCCTCAACTCCATAGTTCTTTCATGGTTCAGGGAATGTCTTTATTGGCGATGTATACACAGGGGGGTATTTTTCTTACTAATGTACATGTTCTATTTTTCACCTATTTATCTATGTGTGACATTTTTGCAATTTTTTGTTGTAGTCTAGAGTGTTGATTAATTTTTGTTTGACTTATATTTTAAAATATTCTACTAAAATAACACAGAAGAACACACAAACAAGCAAACCCCCTGAATAGATGTCTGACTATTTTTTAGTGTTGATGATTCACATGTTCTCAGTTACACATTTTGTTATGCACCTACCTAGATTAGGGGCTGGCTGAGGTCTTGCTGTAGAGTTTTTTGTAGTCTGTTAAGGGCAGCTGAAGGAAGTGCAGTATAGCCTCATTTCAATGGCTTCTTGAGAAGTAAAAATACGAGTATCTGTTGGTTCCCCATATAACACTGGCTAACTCACAAACTTATGTGTTGGGAAGAAGATTTTTGCTTAGCCTTCCAGTTTGGATGATTTGGTAAATATGCATTTTTAAATAAGCTAATAATAGTAATTTTGTGACCCAAGTCAACTGAACATTTTTATGTTCATTTAGTTTGTTTAAGACAATTTTGTAATTGATCATTATATGTCAAAATATTGTATTTAACTTTGATGCACTCACAAATTTTGTCATTACAAAATCTTGTAACTATGCAAATATTTTAATCAAAAAGTAAATTTTGTTAGTCAAATTTTAGTTCAAGAATCACATTAACATTTTAACCATCATTTGTTACAGTCATGAATAACAAGCAGTTTTAATCACACAGTGATACTTAACTACTGCCTTAATTAGCAACCATGTTTTGTTAGTGTTACTTGATGTCTGATACTCCTCAAAAAATTCAGAGCAAATCTGTTTGATTTTATGAATTTTTTCAGTTGTTTGGCTTTCTGCTCCAAGCTATCTAGCTCTGTTCTTGAACTCAAAGTAATTACTTCATTAAAAATTCAAACCAGAACGAGCCAGTATGATTTGTTGCATATTTGCAGTCATTCACAAAATAATTCCTTGCAAACGCATAACCATAATGAAATCCTAGGCAATTGTGTACTAATGACATCCTAGTAAAAAATTCTGAGAAGATCATAAGCTTAAAGGTTACTTTCAGCGAATATTTATTTGTTTAAAGTTAAGATAAGAGACAATTTTTCCAGTTTTCATCTTCCTTTTTTTTGGTGGGCTTTGTTTGTTTGTTTTTAACATGCTCTCTTGCTAAGAAAGAATGTTATATTACAACCTGGAATAAATTCATGTTAGTTTAGAAAAGGGCCCGAGGCCTGATACATATGTCCTAAGTCCCACTTTCGTCTTCCTATGAGTCATTAATGAAACAGTGAGAAGCAGGCTTTCTGATTGTACTTCCTATGGACAGTGTCTTATGTTGCTAGCCATAAACAAAAGCGATGGTTGTTTGTTGTGGTACATATCTAGTCTTGTCCGTAAGCACTTGAAAAAGGGGTGAGCATATAGTTTCTGTTTGTTTTCTTTGTTAGCTTATTACAGAATGATAGAAAAGTAAGCCAGGGAAAGACCTTAAGTGGTCATGTAGTTCATTGAAGATGGCAGGATTAAGTATACTTGGACTGTACCACAGTACATATAACCTTTTCCTAAAAATCTCAAAGACATATTCCATGGTTCCTTTAGAATATCTGTATGTTTCAAGGAGGGGAAAAAGGGTCCATGCTATCTAACATAAATCTTTTTACTATAAATTGTGCTGATTCCTTCCCATTCTACTCCCACACATTTGGAAAATGATTGTTCTTCTCTTAATGACAGCCACTTAGGTTCTAGAAGATTGTTATCTGTGTCCTTCCTTCCTCAGTCTTGTCTTTTCTAGACTAAACAAAGTCCTTCAGCTTCCTTAGAGGTAATTTTTCTAAACCACTAATTATCCTTGTAACCTCCACCATGGAATTTTTCCAATTTGTTTTTTCTTTTCTGTTTTAAAATCCCTAACATGGGTTATAAAACTCAGTTGTTCTCTATAACTCTATTACCTTACTACCAATTCTTCATTTTATTTTTGTCCATTTCATTTCTTCTTCGGTTTTGAGTAAACAGAATTACTTACTCTCAAATTTTGAATTTCATATTCTAAGAGATTAACATTATTCTAACAGCATCTTTCCAGACTATAAACTTGCTTTTCAAAGCATTCTGTTTCTTTTTTTTCAGAATTCTCTTGACTTTGATAGAACTGCAGTCATAATTGAGTGACTAATGATTTTAAGATAAAATCTCCATCATGTCTATGTGAAGGAAGTGAAGTAAGAAAAGGGATAGAGAGTCACAATTCTCTTATCTGCATGAAGTTGAACCTGGTTGTCAATGTTTAGAGATGGACTGGCCACTAGATTAATGACAGACTCTCTCTATTAGCCCCTCTTCCTTCCCAAAGGGGAAGAGAAAGGAAATAAGGGAGAGAGACTTATGTATTGGGAAAGAAAACTAAAAGAGCTGTCACTACTGATGTTGTGGAGCAGGCACTGGGGAAGTCCCCAACTGGATTTGGTGGCAGATGGGAACTGGATTCAGGATCTGGATTCTGGAACTGGATTCAGGAACACACAGATTGGGAGCAAAGGCAGAACTGAGTCCTGGTCAAACAGCAGCCATTGAAGAAGAGAGCTTGACCCTTGTGATCCCTCAGTTCTATACTGAATATGATGTATATGAGATGAAATACCTTGTTGATTAGCTTAGAGTCACCTGTCCTGGCTGCTCCTCCCCACAGGTGCGGTCTTTTACCTTCTGCACCCCAAAATGGTACACAAGAGTTGACAGCAACCTTGTTCTTCACAGGAGCAAGTATAACCAAGAGCCTTTCTTCATATGAATCCTTGGTAGTAACTCTAAACATCAAGCATTATCACTTCTAGAGGCAGACTCTATCTGCAAAAATATGCCATTAACTTTAGAAAGTGCAGTTACTTGGAAGAGACTTAGATGAAAATAAAATCACTGGACAGAATTAGTTCTGTTCTAACTCAAACCAAGACACTGGTGGAAGTCAAAGCAACTGATAAACTTTGTATGGCATCTTTGGAGGGTAAAGAGAGCAAAGATCTATTTTGCAACTTTATTTTTGTGCTTCTAGCATGTGAATAGAATTTTACTCATCCCATCTTCAGTACTAAGAAGCTTCTTGAGAAATGAAAAACAGTTCACAATATTCATCTCACTTGCATAATTGTATGAAGTATTTATTTTTATTTCATTCTCCAAATACGAATTTGAAAGCATAATTTTCAATATGTAAAGCACCCAGATTGAAAAATTTAGCTTAAAAGATGTATTTTCAGCTTTGTTCCGTATTTAAATGACAGAATAAGGCTGTGTTACAGTTTAATATTTTTGTTGTTTGGTACATACTTTTTCCTGCTTTTTAAAAAAGTTCATATTTGTACACTTATCTTTCAGAGCACTGCATTTTTCTGTTCTGAATTTTCTGCTCTTAGTTCTCATGGTACAAAAAGTTAGGCCATCCAAGTACCCTGTTATACAAATCAGAGTATTGAAATAATTTTCTCATGATCAGATCTCTAAGACTGATGAAGTAGCACCATATTTCCATGGACTTTTGTTTGTCCTTCTCTGCCATATTAGCACACAGTAAACATAAGTCAAGATCTACTGAATGCATGTCTCTTTTTTTTTATTGGTAGGTTTTCCATTATATTCACATTTCATATTTGGATTAACTTTTTGTACTTAATCTTAAATGTTTAGTGTCTCTCCAGGCTACATTTATAGTTAGTGCAAAGAGAGGAATGTTTGGCTGAGTTGAAGTAATTTATCTAATCCTAAAGCAAATGTTCAAAATGGATTTGATGACCAAACAAGTTAACACTGCCCATCTTTCAAATTTAAGTGAGGTGAACCCTAACCACTTCTTTTTTTTGTATCTCTGGGTTTCACATCACGTCATATAACAGCTTAACTTTTGCAGAGTCAGTGGATGGATGTTCAAATTTCTCATTACAAAGGAAGAAATAGCATATTTCTTCTGAAAGCTAGCCCAAGGAAGGATTGTCACAATACCTGTCAAAAAGAGGGTACTCTCCTTTATCCTATTGCTTTAAGGAAAGAGGAGAAGAAAGGAAGAGTGTAACAGGGAGATAAATCTTAATGAAAATCCCTTTACATTTTGACCCTGTCTTCTTTGGGCAAGGAAATATTCAAATTTACATTTGTACTGATTAACCAAATTACTCCATGTAAATCCCTATTGAACCTCAAAGACTCTGTAGTGCTTTAAAGGAGTTCTGAACAAACTCATGATAGATAGTTTCTGAATATTTTATCCAAGTAATTTTGTATAGGCATATCATCAAGATAATTTTTCCCAGCTTTCTTGCAACATCAGAAAAATGCTTTCTAAAAGCAGGATACATGATAAAAAATATTTCTTTCCTCTCCATATGGAAACAAGATTTGTTTAATATGATTGTTCTTGGCAAATCTGTGTTTGTTATTATTCATATCGGTTTAAAATTAATTTGTTTGGGGGAACATGGGGCATACATTAGGGAACCTGGTTTTCTGAAATTATTCTCAGTATTTGCATTATCATTCATTAGGCAGGCACTTGTTTACAGACAGCTATAGACAGCTGAATGTTTTACTGAAACTCCACTCAATTAAATTTTGGACTGAAGGTTCAGGTGCCCAGACTGATTTTTTGTGGCAGTCTTCCTGTCTGGCTCAATTGCTTCCTTTCATAGAGTCATGCTCTTTTATACTGTTCAAAGAACAGGTTTTGACTGAGCCTCTTTTTTCTCTTCTTATTGAAGTTATTCAGAGGTATAATATTTGCAATGTTAACAGCAGAGTGAAGTCTGGAGGGCACCTCTTCATAATATTTGTTATATGTAGATGTTGTAGAAAAACATGGTGCTAGCTTAAGCTTGAGAAAGATAGATTGTTGCACAGTGAGTGCATTCTACAGTGATCCCCAAGAACCCCCTTGAATTTCCCAGCTGTTGGGTAAGCCTTGTAAACTTCAGGGCTATATTTTGAAATATATGATACCAGAAGAACTTTAGAACATTAAATATGTAGCAATTCTTCAATAGATATTATTAACAAAAAATTATTTCAAAGATAACACACCTGTTGCTGTTTGTTTATATCTCCTAAATGGGGAAAAAAATAGCATATACATATTGTGGAAAAAATATATTTGCAGATATTTCTTTTGTCTTACCAGTAAAGTAAATATCAGAAAAAATGAGACCCCAGAATTGACAAATTAATCAAACATAAAACCAGTATGAAAAGACAAGAGTTTCAGTCATAGATTGGAGAATTCACTGGAATTCCTATGGAAGGATTTCTTTCTTCTCACACTTGTGCAATACATATTAAAAACCTTTCTAATGATATTTTACCCTCTTGGAAAAGCTGCTGGGGGAAGGAATACAAGTTACTAACTTGCAAACAATAGGACCTGTAAACATTTATACTAATTTCTAAAAGTGATAGAATTCCAGGAAGTATACATTAGCAACTGCTAAATCAGTCTTACTGGTATATTAAACAAGTGTTGTTTTGCTTTTGGGTACTTAAAGCAAAACTGCCCATCTTTGTCAACTGCAAAATCAAATTGTCTAATTTTCAGTTTTGCCTCAGAAATTTAACAAAATAAGTATCACTATTAAAACTATAGTAGACAGTACAACTATGTATTAAATGTCACACGTAATGTTACTTTTACATGTAGACCTTTAGAGTTATGATTTATGATGTTTAACAAAGATGAAGTTTGCCTTAAATACTTCAGCAATCCCACCTGTAATCCAGCAAACTTGTTACTCAAACTGTATGTAACAGAAAACATTTCCAGGCAAAAATGCGAAATGCTTGGAGGATTAGCTAGCGGTTCCCTCTATATGGTCAGGTAGTGGTTCCCTGTGAAGAAGACACAAGTCCACTATGTGGAAGATGTTGTTCAGTTCTGATTTATTTCTGAGGAGATTTGGACCATCCCTTTGCTTAGAAGAGCACCTAAACCATCAAATTAAAGGCTTTTTGTGGACTGTGAGGAAAGAAGAGGCATGGAAGTGGTACAAAGAAAACCTCTCGGTTTCTGCAGCTGCTGCTGCTCTATTTTTACATGAATAATGAAACTCTCAGGAACAGAAAATGACATGCTACCTGCCTAGGAAACATTTTAACCATAAAAATAAAGAGATATACTTTGTATTAGGTTCACAATATTTAGGGAATCTTACTTACAAATTGACACTCAAAGGAAGGGAACAAAAGATTTGCTTTCATCCTAATGGCATACACCTGGTAAATGAAAAAAAAAATCCAAATACTAAGTCTAATGCTTTTGAAACAGTATCTGACATTGTTATCCTAATTTCCCTGGCAGTAGAATATGCTTTATTCAGTTCGACCTTTTCACTTTCTGTGAATTTTTTGCATTTCATTGAGCTCGATATCAAAGAAATAAAAATGACTATTTGTTATGGTGAGCCCTGGAAACTAGTTCTGCTATACTGACTGCTTGGTGGTTTACTCAGGCCAAAACGGAATCGTTCAGGAAAACTTGTCTCCTAACAAGAGTCTGAATGCCTATTACCATAATGACTAGGGAACTCTCCTGGCATATTGAAAATGTAGGTCGAAATGGTTCAATGGACAACTGAGATAAGCAGAGATAACCAAACCTGCTCCTTTGTGAGCATTTATCAAAATGCTCTGTCTCGTATCGGATCAAACCAGTAGGGAGAGT
The DNA here is from genome assembly GCA_013401335.1 of Brachypteracias leptosomus. NCBI lineage: Eukaryota > Metazoa > Chordata > Aves > Coraciiformes > Brachypteraciidae > Brachypteracias > Brachypteracias leptosomus. Next base: position 6,151 of record VYZX01029402.1, on the reverse strand, counting down.
TCAAAATGCCAAATTCAGAACCAATCAATTTCAGAACTGGAAAGCAGAATGGAAATATATTTGCGTATCATTACCCCTGCTACAAGCACAGATTGTCCCAAAGTGCATTTTGCTTTTTCGTAAGACTCTCAGAATGATAATAGACCCACTTTTAGTCAGTCCGAGTCAATCAGCTCTATTGTATAATATCTTTTCCAAGAATAACGATGGGTCAAGAAGGAAACCAAACAAGTATTAGAGACAGATTTGGCCTGGTTTTGGTTTTGGTTTTTTTTAAATGCCACTTGTTGTTCTTCTAGTATTTTTAATGTTTTATTTATCTGATTATGAAAACTCCTATTCTCCTGCCCACTGACACACCTCCCCACCCAGAAAGCAAGCTGTCAATGTTTAAATAAGCAAGAAATATTACATTTAAATACCTTCAAATATACAAGACATAGGCCAGCAGCCAGAAGTGATGTATTGTTTCTATAATATACATCACTTTTTATTTGTTCCTTAAGGAGAAAAACTAAGAAAAGATTATTATAGATATACTCTTCCACTCTAATAAAAGCAGTCTCTTATGAGTTTATAAGAAAATGAAAAGTAAATATCCCCTTCTCTGTTATTTGAAATATTTGTTACTCTTTTTCCACTATTTAAATAATTCCATTGTTTCATGGAAACCTATCTTCCTTTTCAGCATCTGTTTGTAACCAGCATTCAGTCGTCCAATTTCTATTAATGTTGTCTCCCATAAAACTGGAAGTATTCTCAATGTAGATTTTTATACTGAATTAAAATAATTAATACACAAATAGAATCATAGAGTGGTTTGGGTTGGGAGGGACCTTTGAAGATCATTTAGTCCAACCCACCTGCTATAGGCAGGGATATCTTTCACTGGATCAGGTTGCTGAAAGCCCCATCCATACTGACCTTCAACACTTCTGGTGAAAATCTGAAAGTACTGTCTATTGGTACATCCTAAAGCTGGGTGTGTGAGGTGTTAACCTTCTCCAGCCTATCAGTCCTTCTCCAGCATTTTTAATTCCTTCTAGATCTGACTTCTGATCTGATAAACTATTAATAAGCAGAACACAACTCATTCCATTTTACTGGTGTCCACACTGAAATCTCCTCTATACTTTTCCTAATGGAAGCCTTGATTTTTTGAAAATTGCACAGTTTTGGTGGCAATATGCTTGTTTGGGAGTTCAGAGATTGCTGTCTGGTAGTTTGAATAAGTAAGGAAGGAAGCCATAGCTGATGACTGCTACTTTCTGGACTAAAGACCAGATATGTCACCTGCATTCCTGACATATGCATGTGATACGACTTTGTTTTCAGATGGAAGATAGTTTAGAAAGGATAGATATTCAATCATAACTAAAAAGGATGTGACTGAACAAAAATTCTGATGGGCATTGAAAAAATCCTTACTTTTTCCTCAAAACTAAACTGTGCATCTCACCCTTTCCTTTGGGAGAGCAGGCACAGAAAAGGGAGGTGTATCTTCCCATGAGTCTTACCCCCCTGAAAGCCTTACTATTTTTTTTTTCGCCTCCCTTTCCTCTTTCAATTACCATTCCTGCCAAAGAAGGGGCAGAGATAGAAAAGATTCTTTGTGGGGAAGGCAAGAGAGTAAGAAATAAGCACGAGGAATATAAGTTATGGCTGTAATTGTTCTGAGAGTGGTGTAGTGTGTGTATATTTTTTAATTTTCCCTCTCTGACCTAAAACATTTTTCTTTACTGTTGTCCATAAATACAAGACAGATGTTTGAATATATGCTCAAACTCAAAAATATGTTACTTGATTCATTTATATGACCTGCCCATGGACACTGATTAATATGAAATGGTATTTTATAATGAAATACAGCTGACACAGAGGTGAAAATAAGTGATGATATATTAATATTTTCAATGTATTATTTCACCATCTGCCCTCTAGAAGATTCAAAACTGTACAATATGAAGTAGTGAGTGATGAGACAGAATGAAGAACTATTGGGAACCAATGAAGGCCGTGTTATCAAATGTTTTAGACAATCAACTTCAGAGAGAGAAATTTGTGAGAGCAGTTTTCTGAAGAAACATTGGTGAAGCATATCTGTATTATGTATATTGTGCCAATCCTTTAAAAACGTTAGTAATTTCATACTCATTGAAGAATGTGGATGGCATATGTTGTAAACAACACATAGACAGTCACTAAATGGTGATAAACCAAAATATTTTGAGCATCATGCCTACTAGTTACTCAATGAAACAGAAGGTCCTGTGAAAAATAATGTTATACCACTACTGAAGGTCTTCAGTTGCATGACCTTTAAACTAAGCTTTGCATGGAAAAGCTTGAATCAAGGCTGCCTGGGCAGCCTGAAATTTTGTTTCTCATGTTTTGATGCCTGAGTTGCCTCGAATATGTTGCAAGAACATGAATATATTTCAGTACACTTACTGGAAATTTTGATCTATACCTATGCTAAGACCAGAATTAAGGCTGTCACATGGAAATTGATACCTCAAATTTATAAATGGCTTCTTCATTGAAGAGTATATAAAAATAAAACTAATTTACAAATTAAATGTAACTCTGTTCATGTTTAAGAATGGCTGTAACAGCTACATAACTGGCTGTGTGAGCATTCTGATTGCTTATCAATTTAAAATAATGTTTTGGGCTATAACTTTATATAAAAATGAGAAGCCTGAATACTTACCAAATATGTATGAAAAGGGACAGAAATAGAAGCAAAGCAGCTAAAATTGGTAGTTCATTGTAAACTGTAGTCATTGTCTCCTGTTGTGTGAATTGCCAGTATGGTTTAGTTTACAACAGAGGAAATGGGATAAGCAAAGGTATTCAGTGATATTTTTTAAATCTCTGATAGTTCTGCTAAGGTAGTGATTTCTTCACTGGAGGGAGATAAAAAGATTACAGCAGCAAGTGGGATTGGGGACTTATATTAATGTGGAATCAATACTGCACTGTAAAATCAAAATTCATTGGACTGGAAATTGAGCCTTTTCTCAAATTTTAGCAATTCCCTCTTGTAAACAGTTTACCCGTGGAGTCCTTTCATTATATATATAATGCTGCTGATATACTGACCCATGCCACAATATAAAATTAGTCTGACATACTATGTAGCATTACTATAATATTGTTTAATGCAGCTCAGATTTATCTTCAATAAAAAGCTATGGTTATTGTCCTGCTCAGCAACGCAAATGGTTGTGGTGGGTAATATGAGAGCAGGAATAACACCCGATACTACAATTGGATTCACAACAGTGGATCCTTGAGCAAATTGCTAACTCTGTTGTGTTTTAAAGCTTCACCAGAATAGGTCTTATTGCATTTTTGAGGCTACAGTACACAAGGGGCTTGCAATCCCATTGTATGCAGCTGGTATTGCAGTAAACTGCAAATATTTGTTTATTGTTATTTATTCTTAAGCTTTTTAGCACTCTCCTTCATTATAAAGTTTGTTTGAATCAATGCCTACAGCAAGCCTATAATCTAAGCAGCATATTTTCTTTCAAGAGATGTAACATCTCTTCTAATGGATTCACAAACGGCAGGTCCTGTTTGACCAACCTGATCTCTTTCTATGACCAGGTGACCCTCCTAGTGGATGAGGGCAAGGCGGTCGATGTTGTCTACGTGAGCTTCAGTAAGGCATTTGACACCGTCTCCCACAGCATCTTGCTGAACAAGCTGGCGGCTCATGGTGTAGACAGGTGGACTCTTTGCTGGGTTAAAGACTGGCTGGATGGCCGAGCCCAGAGAGTTGTGGTGAATGGAGTTAAATCCAGTTGGCTGCCGGTCACAAGTGGGGTCCCTCAGGGCTCAGTTCTGGGGCCAGTCTTGTTTAATAACTTCATTGATGACCTGGATGAGGGGATCGAGTGCTCCCTCAGTAAATTTGCAGATGACACAAAATTAAGTGGGAGTGTCAATCTGCTTGAGGGTAGGAAGGCTCTACAGAGGGATCTGAACAGGCTGGAGCAATTGCCTGAGGCCAATTGTATGAGATTTAACAAGGACAAGTGCCAGGTCCTACACTTTGGTCACAACAACCCCATGCAGCGCTACAGGCTTGGGGAANGGGGAAGAGTGGCTGGAGAACTGCCTGGTGGAAAAGGACCTGGGAGTGTTGTTTGACAGCCAACTGAACATGAGCCAGCAGTGTGCCCAGGTGGCCAAGAAGGCCAACGACATCCTGGCCTGTATCAGAAACGGTGTGACCAGTAGAAGTAGGGAGGTGATCGTGTTCCTGTACTTGGCAATTGTGAGACTGCACCTTGAGTACTGTGTCCAGTTTTGGGCACCACAGTACAAGAAGGACATTGAGGTGCTGGAGCAGATGCAGAGAAGGGCAACAAAGCTAGTGAGAGGTCTGGAGAATATGTCTTATAAGGAGTGGCTGAGGGAACTGGGAGAAGAGGAGTTTATAGAGAGGAGAAGAGCTTTAGCTTGAAGAAGAGGAGGCTTAGAGGAGACCTCACTGCTCTCTACGACTACCTAAAAGGAGGTTGTAGTGAGGCTGGTGCTGATCTCTTCTCCCAAGTAACTAATGACAGAACAAGAGGTAATGGCCTCAAGTTGTGCCAGAGGAGGTTTAGACTGGACATTAGGAAGAAATTCTCTACTGAAAGAGTGGTCAGGCACTGGAACAGCCTGCCCAGGTGAGTGGTGAAGTCGCCATCCCTGGGAGAGTTCAAAAAATGAGCAGATGTGGTCCTTCAAGACATGGTCTAGGGATCAGGGGGATGTTGGACAGGGGTTGAACTTGGTGATCCTGGAGGTTCTTTCCAGCCTAGATGATTCTATGATTCTAATCTGCATGATAAATTTTGGCACAGCCAGAATCCTGCACTGTTTAGGACTGAGCATGCTTGCAGATAAAGTATTTTCACAGCTTCATGGTCTTCTATAATAAGGCTATTAGATCAACTCATTTGCTTAGTGTTGGAATATTAAATATTCCTACATCTGTTGTTCATATGTGAACACTAAACCTTTTTTCCATTGTGGAAAGTGGCCATGAACTCTCCCTTTCTCTTATCCTCTCCCTCCTCTTGCTTTACATATATTATATATGTGAACATTTGATAGAATTAATCTAAAAAACATGTAACTGGAAAAAAGTAGTAGTCTTCCACTCCACAGATATACAAAATAGGTCTATTATTTTGCAGAGAAGAAAACCTGAGGCTTCTTGGAGGAAAGGTCTGTGAATGCCTTATGAAGCAGGAAAACTTTTCCCATTCCTCTGAATGTAGAGACAGGCAACATCTGGCTTCAAGTAAAACATATGGCCCATCATTATAATATTTTTCCCATGCTACACTCATTACAAGGAGTTTTATTAATTTATGTTATATATAGGGCCATACCTTCATCTTTGTGCCCCTATGTTTATATTGTACATTTTGCTGGATTCTGGACATTAATTCTGCAGAAAGGCCTTGTTGTTGTCCATGTTTAGAAACAGAGGTGGAAAGGATCTCTTGGGTGGTTTGTACTATATAATCTGTTTATCAGACTATGAATTAAAACATGAATGTGGTCTAGATCCTAATTGGACTGTTCCTTGTATACTTACTGTCTCAGAATGAGCAATAGAATCAATACAGTAGTTTGTGCACTATCTGTTTTTACATATATATATAATTTATTTATTAATCTAACTTTCCAGCTTTTAGCTTTCCACCAAGTTTTGACACTGAATTGTGCTGACTGGGAAGAAGACATTTTAATGTATGAAAGAGAGGCTTACATCAAAGGAGGATATTTGACTGCTATGGATGTGTTATTGGTTTGATGGAGGTAATTGACAATAAAGTCTCTTTAAATGAAAAAAGTGAAAGGCTTTATAGTTAACAGCCCAGTCAGATGAGAAGGATGCTTTTCACCTGACAAGTCTGTAGATAAAAATGTTCTGTCACCCAAAGTTACAAGCAGGTGAGTGCTGGAGTGTATAGGTGATTTGCAATCTGATACACAAGGACTTGCTGATGTGACTAGTTAAAAGCCTTAAAAAATTAGCAGCAGGATACTTCATAGAAAACTGTCATAGAGTTTTCTGATTCATCTGTGGTCCTAAAAGTGCACTTGCAAATCTGAGATTGTCCTGGTTGGGCTAGGATAG
>VYZX01029401.1:8636-21951 GCA_013401335.1 Brachypteracias leptosomus | reverse complement strand
TAGATATGTATAGTTCTTTTTATGAAAAGCAAATATCTCAACTTGAAGGACTGCTGACATGATCACCAGATGGTGCTTTGTACTATCAGCCTGGATATGGCTAGCTTGGTAGTACAAAATGGCCAGCAACTTAGAGTAAGGTTCTTACATTTGCACTTTCTGATATTGGCAGAGCATATAATCAATGCCACCTCAGCTGATTGGACCACTGATTTAAATTCTTGTCTGTCACGTTAACACACACAGTATCTGCATCTGAAGTTCAAACAGTTCTTTCAAAGCTCAGGGAATGAGAAGCTAACAAGCAGGAGCAGGACTATTTTTGACAGAAGTTAACAAACATAGACTGAAAAGCTTCCTGCTGTGCCCCAAAGGCCAACTCACTTAACCTTTGCAGTGTGTCGGGCTTTCCTGTTAGGAAAGCCTAAGAGAAGGTAGCTGTACCTAGAAACCCTACTGTGTCAAAGAGGGAAATTACTCATGCCACATGCTGTAGTATGACCTTCTGAAAAGAATTGAGAAGCAATAGCTAAGAGTTTGACAAAGAAACTGCCAAACTTCCTAAACAACTTGTATATTTGAACAGATAGGGGCAGAGCAACATGAAGAAATCATAAAATTGAACCTATGCACTTGGCAACATAGTCCACGTGCATTCAGCATCATGCCTGCCTGTTTTTGATGACAGAAATTACCTTTTTCCTTTTAGCTTAGAAGAACCAAAACAGCTGGAATAGAAATGGAACTTTATTCCTTCCTTCAATTCAATTCAATTTAAAAGTCGATTAAGTTCAAAGCAATAGATTGAAGATTCCCCCATGGAAACCGTTTTGAGGCAGGGATGGCAGTGTTGAGTGAATTCNAAAAACCCAACCCAAAACAAAAACAGGTAGTCAAGCAGATGCCTCAAAGGAAAGAACAGGTTGTAGCCTGAGCCCCCCAGATTATTTGATAATAGAGAATCTTCACAAAATATACAACAACCTATGTAATATACCTCTAACTAGAAAAATAGTACAAATATGCTTGTAGATAGCAAACACCTTCATATTTATAGGTTCTGTGTTGCATTTTTACTCATCTACTTCACATGTCTTTACTTCCTACATTAATTACAAGCTTGTTTTAAAATGACAAAAACATTACGTGGGATGACAATAAACTTCACAGCCAATGTTTAATTGCATCATAAAACCAAACATGTAAAAAAGTTGAAGAATTTTCATAATAACTCTTGGAATTATAGTTCTGAATCTTATTTTAATTAATATAATTAAATCTAGTAGCTGCTTTTAGAAATACTGTACTTGAGCTGAAAAAAGGAGCTTAATCTGAAATTTAGAAATTCTGCAGATAGTAGATTTGCATTAAAACCAAATGACAGCAAAATGCATCATATTTCAGAAGTATCATTGGCTTGTGTTCTTGGCCAAATTCCAGTTTTGAGTTTATGCTCTTTTCATATGTTTCTCAATAAACTTTAAAACAAAAAACTTAATGGTATATGTGTCACTCAGATTTATAGGTGATGTACGTGTCTTGTACTGTTTGCCAGCACGGGCAAACAGTGCATCTGCAATGATGAGTTTTTTCTCCATTTTTACCTTAAGACAGGTATTTGATAGATCAAAATAACCTGTACAGCACAAAATCCACATGATTTTATACTGAACTTCATACTTCTGTTTCCTTATCAGGGGAAATAGTTAAGTGTGGCATCCACCCTGCTCCACAACTTCCCCTTCTCTGAGCCTTGTGCCATGGCATACTTTGTACTACCACTGCGGCACCTCTTCCTGTGCTAGGCTGGTGTTACCACTTTGAAGATTCAGGAAGCTCATAACAAGCTGTTGCACCAGGTCAGCATATAGAAACATGATCCTCCCCCTAAGGAAGCCCCTGGATAGGGGTAGCACCCCATTATATAAGCCACCATACAGTCATGTACCCAACATGTGGTCTATTGGGGAAGAGGAGGGGTCTGTAATTTACATTTTTCCAGATAATATATTCTTTTTAAATAAGGTAACTTCATAAATTGCAGTAGAAAGGGGGAAGTGATACCCTTGAAATCATGAATTGTTCCTTAATAATCAGATACTGAGAAGTGATGAATGTTCATTATTTTTGCTCAGGTTGGATGCAAGTCACTCATATGCTGCACAGAACTGGGTTCCCAGTGCTCCATTAGGTGTCCATTATGGAGTACTGTCCTTCGTGAATTAATCAGAGCACTGTAAAACTACTCTAGTGCTCTCTGATTATCAAATAAGGCATGTACAGTAGTCAAATGAATTCACAAATGAATGGATCCAGGTCCCCCCCAAACTTTAAACCACAACACATGTACTTAAAACTAATCATCTGAAAACAATTCAATAGCCCCACACCGGGATTATGTCATATATAATCTCAAGATTAGAAAGCTTTCACAGTTCACTATACAGAGATCACGAACTTTGCAGAGTTTTGGTAACTTTAGCTTTACACGCTGGCTCTGCTTCTTTTCTTCATTTTTAGGCATGTTTCAGCATGAAGAGTATCATCTACATTTAAATAATAGATTAAAGAAAAGAAAAATATCAATTGAATTATAACAAATATGGTTTGTAGTTGTACTATAGTGCAGAGGTCATGCCTTTGGTCCCACACAAAACAGAAGTACTTTCTAATGCAATGGATAATATCTAATGCATACTAAAATCACCATATTGCAAAAGCTAGAATCAAACCTAATAATTTCTGTCTTCGACTGTCACCATGAGTGACACAAAGTCTGTAATTCATTTGTTTAAACAGTGTGAATTTAAGACATTGACTTTCTCCTAATAAGTCTTAAATGATTGTATATCCATCAGGACATCCACCTTGCTTTAGCAGGAAAATAGACACATGATAAAATGAACTATGTTTTTGCAGGAAGAGCATTTCTGCAAAATCACTCTCCTTGGGGACCTTTAATTTTGCAATTCCTTTCTTCACTCGACACCGAATAACCCCAAATTCTTGAGTGACCAGTGTAGTGGTGCAGCCAGAAGACTAGTGAAGGAAGAATTTGCGACCCACATGCTTACTGTCTTCTCACGTATATAGATTTTACACTGAACAGTCTGTGGGCACTTACCAACCAGCTGTGGCAGAGTATCTATGACTACTCAGGTGCATGCCTCTGTACCATGGATACTAAGAAACTGCTCTATAGGATAACCAATCCATGTAGAAGGAATCTGTAAGTAAGCAAAGTACATTTATTAAATAATCAATCATAATTATACACAATAGTGCATTGTCTTGTCCACTTGAAATATTATATGCACTTGTTCACAAATTATATTTCTATTGAGATAAGGATGCAGGACCTATTGCCCAGCAGCCTCTCTAGGTTCACATTCCGTAGGCTATATCATTTTTTATTTAACTAGCATATACCTTAAGCGATTCAAAAAAGAAAAAGACAAAGCAATGCCAGAGTATGCTATTAAGAACACACAAAGTACTGGACTAATTTTGCATGAGGATTTTTTCATGCCTAGTACTCCAGTACCAGGAAGGTCATATGGACAAAGCCTAACTTAGATGTATATTCAACAGGATAACTCAACTATATAACAGTTATTCATAGGGCAATCAGCTGTTTTTTTCATGATTCAACTCAAAGCTTTATCATGACTTCTCAGAAGAGGTAAAGTAGAACATAGCCATTCTAAAGATTAAGAGGTCAGCAGGAAAAGGAGTAGGGAGAGACAAAATATGAGTCCTGGAAAGCCAAACCTGTTCCTTCCTGCTGGTCTAGCATGCAGATCTATGACTGGGATATGTTTCCCCTTGTTGGTCTATCAATATCTACTGTTCCAACAGCCCTCTGCCTCTCTGGGCAGCAAGAAAGTTGACTTTCTAAGTCACTGGCAGACACAAAGCAAGCAGGGCTGTTTTGCTGCCCTAAGAAACTGCTCACATCAATCTTTCTGTCAGATGGCTATGGTCAGACTAACATATCTACTAAACTGGACACAAAGATTATCATCATCCATGCTGGAGCAATGGACTTCTTCTGAATCAGCTGCAAATGACTGACCTACATAGATGGGCTCCAGATTTTAACAGGATTAGATTTCTTTTTTATCCTGTGTTATGTGAAGAATATACAAAATGACTAGCACAAATAGGCTGCAAGTAAACCCATTATTAAATTTACGCATCACCATAATAATAAAATCAAACACAACTAGATGACAAATACAACAATATTAACCCTGTAAGCTCATACTGTCACTACAGCAAAGCTACAATCTGCAGTGTCTTACATCTGCTTGTCTTTCAGGTTGTCATATGCTAAAGAGAACCTGCAGAAACATGTAAAGGGTTAAACCAGAAACTGTGCTTGCATGCACAGCATGCACTACCACATTTCTTTATATTCCAGCCTGCAGCAGGGACAAAGGAAAGGAGTTATTCTTAAACCATAAACATTAGTTATGAAGTAAGATGCTGAGTGATTAATCAAACTTGCCATAAGATTTGGGTTCTACGCTCAAAAGAAATCTCCATCTGCCTCACTCCAACCTTTCCCATGCATACAGAATGATCTAGATAGAGTTGTAGCTGCAGTCTCCAGGCATGAGGCTGAGTTTTAATCTAATATTATAAGAAAACTCTTCAATGGAATTTGCTAAGTACTACCAAAACCATTTTGCAGATAGGAAGTGTATGTGATTTCACTTCAGCTGACTTTGCAGCTTTTTGAATATGTTCTCCACAAATGTTCAAGCAGCTGAATACAGACTGCTGACTAGTCAATTAATGCTTATCCTGAATCATGCTGCACAATGGATTTAAAATTGTATTTACCTTTGAAGGTTACTGATTCTATTTTAGACCTCAAGAAGGGCTTACAAACCTTTTTTCTAACCGTTAGGTCTAATTAAAAAACCTACCACTTAAGAAATATTGTTCAACCAGTGATTTTATGTAAATAATTCTAGGAAGCAGAATTGTTCGAAGAAAGAACAGAAATATGAAAATATTACATGAATTTTCAAACAAGTTTCTATTTTCTGTTTTCATGACAGTTTCAAATTTACATTTGGCCTACATTCAGAATTTACAAGAAGAAAGTGCTTGGAAAATAGGTGATTTTAAACTATTATCTCTGGTTGAATTTTGCAAGTTATTTTGCAGTTAGATCTGTGAAATGAACCAACTTATCTGAAATTTATTTACAGTTGCCTAGTTCTACAAGACTTAAAATACAGACAACTCCTCAAAGTTGTGGCTCTGGGCCTACATCACATTTTAAAAAAGTTAGCAAATCTCTAAATTTTGTAGTAGTGAGGAAAAGTTGGAAGAGGCTCTGTTTAGCCTTTCAAGAACAAGAAAACAAATAATCCAATATAAGACCTTTTTGCCCCCAGTTTTCTTAAACTGCAAAGATGGCCTCGTGACTTTTAGCATGATGACAAGTGATCATTTGGTAAGAAATGAAGCCGGCAAGCAGGGATTCCGGCCAGCTGGTCAAAAGCATGGCTGGCTCCTGCCCAGCTCGCCTACTGCCTAGTTCCCAGCTTCCTGACAGCCTCCACCATTCACTGCCTGGCCAGATGCCTTATCCTCTTGCTGGCTGCTTGATTTGTCACTGGTCTGTGCTCTGGTTGCCCAGCTGGCTGGTAGAGTGGCTTGAGCTTGTTCTGTGGCTCCCTGGATGCCCAGGTGCCCATCTGGTGTTTGGGATCTCCAGCAGACAGATGGGCCAAAACAAAGCATTCACCCTTGCCAGAGATTCCAGACTGCTGACATTTTCTTTCATTGTAAAACAAACCAAAGCCTCCACAACCCAGGATCGCCTGTAAAACAGCAGTTCCTTTTTTTCCCCTCCATCAGCTCTGACTGAAGACTAAGCAGGACAAAAACAGACTACAGTGCTTTGTTCATTTTCAGTAGTACTCTAGTCCACACAAAGTTCAGTAAGGCTTTTTTTTTGAACGAGACAACACTAGTTGAAATATAGGTGTAAGAAAATAATTTATGAAGGTCTATATTCTGCATCTCTGTACTTGTATGCAAAGTGCCAAATAACTGATAAACAAAACTAAATAACCTGCAAGTGTACTCTTCTGCTTCAATAGAAAAAAAATTATAAAAACATAACATTAAAGCAGTTACTCATCCAAAAATCTGACTAAACCTGCAGGGAGACAAATAAAATATAAAAAGGGTTCCCACCTCTGCATAGAAAGTCTTTTTCCAAATCTCACCTGCAGAATCTTATCTGTATGCCAAACACATACAAACACAGTTCTTTATGATCTCAGTCAAAATGTATATATGCATTATGATTTTGAAAAGAACTTCAGCATAATGTGCTAGTTCTACTGACTAATCTGCCTGGGTTGCACTCTACAATAGTGAGGAGATCCAACCTCATTGGTAGTGTGTGTATTTAACCTTGCATCGTGTGTGACTCCTTCCAGGGAAAAAAAAATAGACTAGACTAGACTAGAACAGAACAGAACAGATGTGTTTCAGCAACACGGCATTCTAAAACAGTGTCTAGAAATACTCCATGCAATCAGTACGTCTTAAAGTTCTTTCTCACTGAAGACACACCCACTGCTGCCATCCCTAAAAAGCAGTGGTGAAAGTTTGTGGAAGAAATAAAAATAATTTTCACTGAAAAAAAGCAAACACTAAGGCTTCTTCTATTACTAAAAGAACTCAGATACACCAAGCCATCCTATTTCAATTAACTACTACTATCTTAAGAAAATTAATTAATTCCCTCAGTGAAACAAAATAGGACGTTAATTAGTGAAAAAAAAGATAGTGAAAGCAAAGTTACTGACAAAGGCAGGGAGAAAATGCAAGGTTTCATTCAGTCTGCAAAGGGGAGGATCTATAGCTTTTTATCCATGATTTGAGCTGCATTACAGTCTCCATTCCCTCTCCCTTCCCTCTGTATTGCAGCACTGAAAGGCAGATTTTTGGAGATTCTGGGATTTGTTCAGTTATTCCAGTACCACCAAATAATTTTTACAAGAAAGTTATATAGTAATTTTCATAGGCATTTAATAATTCTTACAGTTTATTCAAAAGCCTAGACAAAACTGGATCCACAGAATTGACACATTCTCAGCACTAAGTCTAATAAAAACTATGAGGAATGGTGTAGCTTTATTAATTATGCTCTTCCTTGAATAAGTTTAGAAACTGTTAAGAATATGAAGTACAGCTGAAACCTTCATGCTTTACATACTCCCTTTTAGCAAAATTGCCACAGATGTATTTCATTCTTGACTCTGAACATTTGAGTGATATATTGTTGGGGCCACCCTACTTCTTGATGGACCCTTACACAGCTTAGCCCTAGGGAAAGGAAAAATGAGTAAAGAAGCTATCAAGGAAAGGATTTTCCATGTTCAAATCTCGTTTCCAGCATATACAGAATTGGCTGAGACATAGTCATGTACCTTCCACATTTACCAAGCAACTCCAGGAAATAAATATTAAGGAGGAATGCATATTCCTGTTCACTAGGCTATAGAATATTGAACAATTCAACCATGGAGAAAGCACCCCTATTTATTCTGAACAAGACAAGATATTCTTAATAACTTAAACAAACAAAAACATATTATGTTTATTTTTTCATGAAAAAAACTTTAAACTTTTTTAATCTAGAAAATGTTGAATTCAAAAATTACGAAGGCAAACTAAGTGTATGTTGAGATATGTGAATAATATAAAATAGTACTCAGACAAGCTCATCTCTTCATATTGCCTTGGAAATCTGTTACATGAGCTAACAGCCATCTTATTAGCTGAAAATGGTTGTGTGACATAACTTTCAATTTTTAGGTGAAACTGACATTTCAGTGCATAACATCATTGCACAATGTAACAAAATGACATGCTAAAATAGTAAAATGCCAGCTCTCAACTGCAGAATTGAAGAAGGAAAAAATTATTTTGAGATAGAAAAATTGCTGTTAAGTTATACGGCATTCCTCTTCTCTCCCTTTCCTCCCCACTTCCCTCCCCCCAAAAAAGACATCAATGATTTTTTATTCTTAAGGGATCCAGCAGTGCCATCAGGAACTGTATTATAGGCATTTCAATTTCAGAAGCTGGGCGATGTTTTTAAGAAAATGTGAATTTTAAAAATGTACATACATACATATATATATATACACACACACAAAAAATATATCTTTATATGCAAATAAAGACAAAAATATAAAGGCCCACATCAGAATAAGATATGTTAGTTTTATCAGAGTTGTTCCTATTAACCCAAAGCAGTTTAGATTATTTTCCTATGTTTTTCTTTTATTCCATTTTAGAAGTATGAAGTATATATGAAATTGTAGAATATCTCTTAAAATAGAAAATCCAGTTCTGCTGTGTTCTAAGTCATTACTCCACTGTATTGTTTTGCACCTTTGTGATCAGCTATAACTCATCCATTTCCCTCATGTTGCTTATCACACATTGTGATGGCACATTTGCAACTAGAAATTCCATTCACAGGACACAAGATATCACACTCTTTACCCAGACCCTAAGATCTTTAAATTAAGACATCAGTCATTATAGCATTTTTACATAAATGTCATCCAGAAAAATACTCACTGATATTCACATTTCATAAGAACATTATTATTAAACATTAGCAACTAGACATTATTTTAATAAATAAAAAACCAACAAACTACTGCATGCGAATTTTCACCCATACTACAATCAAAATGACAATACACTACTTGACAATGCACGACAAAACAATATAGGCAATAGTCTGAGTATTTCCAAAGTTATGGTTACCTTTTTTTCTAGCTTGAGGGAAAGATTATCTGACTTTTCTCAGACAGTTCATCTGTTCAGAGGCATAATGCTTTGAGAATACGTATTGTAATTTTCTTTTATATTTTGTCAAGGATTAGATTATGACCTTCTAGCAAATTTCTGCTTTTCCTCCTTACAATAAGATTAATTTTGCATTTTTTTCTTTGTCCTCCCTCAAACATGTAGTTATCTTCAATGGCATGATTTGTACAGTAGGACAATCTAAGGTAGTTAAATTTCAGGAGAAAGGTAGTTGAATTCTAATGAACAAGTAGGATCAGTAGAGATCATTTCAGGTAACAAAACATAAAACATAATGGTTTAGGTTGGAAGGGACCTTAAAGTTCATCTAGTTCCAACCCCCCTTCCACGGCCAAGGACTCCTCCCACTAGACCAGGCTGCTCAAGGCCTCATCCAATCTGGCCATGAACACATCCAGTGAGGGAGCACCCACAACTTCCCTGGGCAACCTGTTCCAGTAACTCACCACCCTCATAGTGAAGAACTTCTTCCTTACATCTAATCTAAATCTTCCCTTCTCCAGTTTAAAGCCATTACATCTCATCCTATGACTACAAGCCCTTGTAAAAAGTCCCTCCTCAGCTTTCTTGTAGGCCCCCTTCAGACACTGGAAGGCCTCAATGAGGTCTTCCCAGAGCCTTCTCTCCAGGTTGAGCAACCCTAACTCTCTCAGCCTGTCCTCATAGGAGAGATGTTCCAGCCCACTGATCATCTTCATGGCCCTCCTCTGGACCAACTCCAGCAGATCTTACATATAGATCTTATATAGGACTATATAGAATAGATGGAATAGAAAAGATCTATATAATAGATTTGTATAGATCCATGATATATAGATCTTATATACAGAGCTATATGCTTCCATATACCAATATATTCTAAGTCAACAGAAACATTGTTAAGTATTTAAATGTGTGCATACTCACTCTGAGACACAAAACAATAGAGTTCAGTGTTCAGTCTAGGATGTCTAGGATATACTGCATAAGGATTTAGATAAAGCAATGGAGCTTATTTGAAGGTTAATTTCTGCTAAAAAAATGTGGGTCTTGTTTCTCTTCCCAGCTTTGTCATCTTCTCTCACACATTTTAACTACTTTTGCCATTCTTATGACACCTCAGCTAAGCCAAAAGAAAACTATTTGCTCTCTTTCTCCCACTCACTGAGTTTCCTGTCAGCTTAGTGAGCTGAACTTGTGTCACAAGTTTGTTTCACAGTGTCTGCTTCTAGCAGTGAAAACTCTCAGTTACTATCAAGGGTTGGTGTGCAGACCAAGGTCACTAATAAATCTTGTGTATCACATCACAAGGTGCAGAAAGGGAAAGGCTGCACCTGTGGGGAGGAGCAGCCAGGAGAGGTGACCCTAAACTAACGAGGTATTCCATCCCATATATGTCATATTCAGTATAAAGCTGAGGGATCACAACAGTAAACCTCTCTTCTTCAATGGCCAGTGTCCAAGGAGGACCCTGTGCATTCTGCCTTCAATCTCAATTCATGTGTTCCTGAATCCAGTTCCAGAATCCAGCTCCTGAATCTCGTTCCCCTTCACCACTGAGTCCAGCCTGGGACTTCCCCAGAGCCTGCTCCACAGCATCAGTGGTGACTCTGATGCAATTGTTATCAGGTGGGTTGGGTTTGATAATGGTTTTGTATATATTTGTAAACATTTGTTTTTTGGTGGGTTTTTTTTTCATTAAAGCTGTTTCAGTTTTCTAATCTATAAGTTTCTCTCCCTTACTTCTTTCTCTTCACCTTTGGGAAGGGAAAGGGGTTAAAAGAGACCATCTGTTATAAGTCTAGAGGACAGCCCTGATCCTAAACTTTGACTACTGGCATACATATTAAGTACTCCAGAAGAATAAAGGAGACATAGAAAAAGGGGAAAGGCAAGAAGAGTCAGGATCAGGAATGGAAGGACAGGTTTTAAGGCAGTACCACCTGTTCTGCAGGTAAGGTTTTACACCTGCTAAGGTTTCCTTATGTTTCTGCCATACATACATTTCCAGATCCTATCCAAGCAAAGCCAATGGAAATTGCAACTGTTTGATGCATCTAGTATTAAGTCACTTTCATGAGATACTTACCTGTGATTTTAGGCTGCTGTAACTAACACCTTCTCATCTGCACTCCAGTTGTTTTAAAGTACTGATAAAATACTCTTGTGCACTGCTGTTTCCTACAGCAATGACTATCATTCTTTCCATATGCAGAGAAAGAGAAAAGGATACACTCAAACAAGCTTTTAAGAATTCATTATGGCACTTGAAATGACCTTTTAAAATTTTTAGTGAATCAGTTATCAACACTTAAAATTTCATTTCTATCACTGCATCCAACATTTTTAATTTTTTTTTCTGCACAAGTAACTTTGCTAATTATCATTAAAAGCACTCACTCTGAAGTGTAAAAAACTATACACAATACATCTGATTAGAAGACATCGTCACCAGTGTGTCTTTTTCCTTCTAATTCTGAGACCCAGGCAGTTGCAGTATGACCCTATATCCTGAATGTGTTAGCATAACAAGCAAAATGAAGAAATATTTTCCTATTAGTATTGATTAAGATGTTTCATAGTAGCTAGTATCAATGCACTATCCCAGATACTAATTTTCCTACTTTACACCACTAGGGCTGATAAAGTTAATTGTTTATATACTCTCTGAGACGAAGAAATACATTGGCCACTGAGAATGGTTATGCTGAGACTTCTTAGCTTTATTATACAACCTGTAAATCTTCTAACTCTAAATGCATACAATACCACAGAAATATTTCAGACCAGATCCTCTGCAGCAGTAAATCAATATAGCTCTACTGAAATCAATGGAGCTAGCGTGATTTACAGTAGCTCAAGATCTGCCCTTTCGATTGCGGCCAGTGATATAAGAGACTCAAGAGGGTTATTACAGTAATATTCAGGAATATATTTTCCGGTAAATTACAGTTCTTTAAATAGAGACCAAGGAAACAATGCACAGGCACTGCACTATGACACAGTTGTAACAGAAGATTAGCAGGAGAGTCCTGAAGTTCTTCATGCAGGCTCCAGCTCCCTGTAGTTAGGCTCCAAGTCAGGCACCAGACCTAACCTAGCTGCCTGTTCCTGCTACAGCCCATTAAGAGAAGGTGGCCCTACATTCCTCCTGTTCCACCCACCAGTATGATCATTCAGGGATGCTTGTTGATTTCCCCTCATTGCAACTGAACCTATGCAGCTGGTTTAGAGCAGACATCCAGCTTCCAGACTGCCAGAGGAGTCTTGTCACCAGCCAAGTTTCTGGGCTTCCTCTACCTCTGTCTTCTCCAGAGGCAGGAGAGGGGCTGGTAAAACCTCTCCTCATCAGTCTCTGCAGGTGGCTCTAAACTTCTTCCCTGAGCACCAGTGCAGAAGATCCTTAACTTCAGCAATTCAGGTACCAAAATCCAGCAAGTCCAGCCCTTGACTTGAGAAATTTACATAAACTACCTTTGTTGGAGAAGAAGACTTGGTAGACTTAGAAATTTTCATTGGTTCACACTTAAAACTGGTGTAAAACTGGAATAACTTAAGATTCAAGTAGACCATGCTTGTGGTTTAGTTTAATGATATTTTTGTTTTTGAAGATTTTTTTAACTAGCTACTTACTGCTTGCAGAATATGCCCTAGCAAACTAAATATACTGACAGAAAATATCTCAATTGAGATATGGCACTGTAACACACATTCAGGCTCTCTTGTTTATTCTTTCTATAGCTTTATTCTGTAAAGGCACTTAGAAGCCAAACATTTTATAGCAGGTGTTTTTCTTTGCAATTTTGCCAAATGTTTTTAGGCAACTGTATGCTTGCTGCTGGCTAGGCCATGTTCTTCTTACGGCTAATCAAATTACCAGAGCTCATCTTGAAAACTCTGGTTTAAGAATCACAGAATCACAGAATGTTAGGGATTGGAAGGGACCTCGAAAGATCATCTAGTCCAATCCCCCTGCCGGAGCAGGATCACCTAGACCAAGTTGCACAGGAACATGCCCAGGTGGGCTTTGAACGTCTCCAGAGAAGGATACTCCACAACTTCCCTGGGCAGCCTGCTCCAGTGCTCTGTCACCCTCACTGTGAAGAAGTTTCTTCTAATATTTATGTGCAACCTCCTATGTTCCAGCTTACACCCATTGCCCCTTTGTCTTATCATTGGATGCAACAGAGAAGAGCCTGGCTCCATCCTCCTGACACTCTCCCTTAATGTATTTATAAACTTTAATAAGATCACCCCTCAGTCTCCTCTTCTCCAAGCTAAAGAGACCCCTGTCCTTCTTGAACTGAGGGGCCCAGAACTGGACACAATATTCCAGATGTGGTCTCACTAGGGCAGAGTAGAGGGGGAGAACCTCTCTTGACCTACTAACCACACCCCTTCTAATACACCCCAGGATGCCATTGGCCTTCTTGGCCACAAGGGCACATTGCTGGCT
>VYZX01029400.1:15601-34735 GCA_013401335.1 Brachypteracias leptosomus | reverse complement strand
TAAGACAGCAGATCTTCAAATACAATACATTAGTAGTAGCATTAAGACATTTCAAAATTGCACAGAGCTGGACACAAGAGCTGGAAACTACTACTTCAGGGAATAGGAATCACCTCTGGCAACACAACAGGTAACAGTGGTAACTAGCCAGAAATTCAGAGTTGTTTCTGACACCTCAGGTGAACAGCTCACTAGTGAATTCTTTAATCTGTCTGCTGGACTAATTAAAAATGGAATAGCTCATACAGGAGCAAAAAAGTTCCCCTCACTCATGCCACTAGCTGGGAAGTTCAGCTTCCCACACTTGGAAGATGGGTGACACATTAAAGACCCAGATTTAAACAGACAGAAAGGAAACAAAATCCTGGCCAAAAGACAACTGATTACTTAAAAACCTTTCTCAGTTTGGTAGAAAATTCTGTGCTAGGCCTATCAAAAAATGTATCTGTCATAAATTACATTATAGTAGATATGCTTGAGAAAGTTTCCTCTTAACCCCATTTCTATTTCAATAGGCTGGTTTATTTTACAAAACTACATTTAGTACAAGAGAAAAGAAAAACCTATAGCAAAAAAACATGGAAGTAAAAATTATTGCCATTCCTATTACTCTACTCATCTCTGAGTATAACAAAAAGCCTAACTGAAGGTGGGATGAAATGTATGCAGAGACAACAAGCTCTGCAACTTTTGACACTCATTAATATTCTTGTCCACTCCTTACTTATAGCAGACAATACAAAGATTTTTTTTTTATTTAATTGGGAACTTTTTAATATATGAAAATAATTCCACTTTGAAAATGGATATATATGATAAGTCAAGTATTTTGTAATTATGACAAAGTGTATGAATTTTTGCTTTCTATTAGATTCCTAAGCTAAATATTTCAAATAAATGGTATATAAATATTATATAGAACATGTACAACTTATTTAGGTATCATCAAATATGTTGATTAATGTACTAAGTTTTATACTCCAGTAGGGCTTTTCTCCCCTTAACAGATTTCATGAATTACTAGCAAAGTGCCATCTTCTCTTGCCATCTACCAGCATAGAGAAAGAAGCATGACAGAGATGGAGTTGTGTGTTGAGCATGCAACTTTTGTTTTCAATTATAGCACTGCACCAGATCAACAGAAAGGGAAAGGTCTGTATGTTATGATAAAAAGTAAACACGGTGAACATTTTATTATGATTATTTCCCTGTCAAGTTATTTTAAAGAGCCTCTTTCATGTACAAAAATCAGTGAGTTTTGTAATGATAAATCTATTTCTTCCACAAAAAAATGTGCTTTTTCATGGAATCTATATCAATATTTTGCAGCCCAAGCATATTAAAACAACATCAATGTTTTAAACCTGCATGATATTAAAAAAAGTAGTTGGTCACAAAGATATGAGTGTCCTTTGAACCGTTTACACTGTCATCTCAGTGGGACTGTTATTTGTTGAGGGATGACAAATAAATGAAACAGGAAGCTGTTTTAAATTGGTATTGGATGTTGCCTCAAAAGGTTTCCTAATTTGCTTGCTAGAGAAGTACAGTTTTGACTATAGCACAGTTCAGGATAGTAGAAAATACTGTCTGTTTCTTCCTATGTGTATGTGTGCTCAATGCATGTAGACATCAAAATACTATGTTGGTGGAACAAAAATTCCAATATTAACAACAGCAAGTAAATATAGCTTAGTATTATTTATCCTATTTGCCCTTCGTGCAAGGTGCAGGAACACTTGGAGTATCAATACAGTTGAAAAATACACTGCAATCTATTGCATTTCCAAAATTGCAAGCCAATTTTTTGAAGACAAGAGAAGGAAGCAACCCTTGCAGTGTCCAGCAAGATATATAGGTTCCCCTGTTTTGGTCAACGTGGAATGATTCAAGCATTTGTAGTTATTCCATGAGGACATCTGAAGGACATTATGTGGGTATTCTTCACGTTAATAACAAAAACCAACATCTAATAACAAGATGACTAATAACACCTAATAATTTATAGCATTTAATAATAAGATTAATATCTGATAATAAGACAAATATCTAATAATATAATAAAATATAAGCCTAAGTTTAAAAAATAAGTTTTGAAAAGGAGGTAATGAAACAGTGTTATCAATTACAGCTGTCAAGGTACCGAATTATTTCAATGTGGATACAAAACTGTCAAAATAATTTTCCCACTCAGATCAGCAACAAAGCTGGTCCCTGCTACAATATTATAAATAATATCAACCATTATCTTGTCAATTTCAGAAAATACAAGTACAAAGTTCTACCACTTTCTATCATAAAGAAATTTCAGTTTTCCTAGATATTCTATTTATTTCAAATTTAGTAAGTTGCAACCACTCCTTGCCATACCTTTCGCATCTCCTCAAAAGCATTGAAGTGTAAATGCCTGGGAAGAGATACCTTCACTAGGTAAAACTAGAAATGCAAACACTGAGTTTAGAATTAGCAGCAGAACAAGAATCTGGAACATCTGAATCAGTGTGGAATCTAGGAAGATCTTGCCAGTGGTTTCAGCTTCTTCATGTATAATAAGGAATTATCTCCCCCATTTACCTCAAACTGTGATAGAATTAATCACATGATTAAGGGAGATCTATGAATTGCCTTGCACATGTAAGTTCTAAGTATCTTTAATGGGAAATTGCATTTTGGCTTTTGTGAATTCATAGCAAAGACAATCTTTTTAGGTTTTAGATCATAATGAACTCAAGACCATACATTTTCTTATACCATTTTAACAAAGCATACCTATAAATGCCCAAAAGTAAACCCACCTTCTCAATGGTATTCCAATTTGACTACATTTTACTCAGGATCTATCCTTACAGTTTTGCTCAGAATAAAAAGGCTTCTTTTCAGTTGGATAACTGAAATACAGTGGATACAGTTCAAAGTAACAGAATTAGCAAAAGAAAAAATTACTACTAAGTAACAACAAAGTGAACTCAAGTTTCCACTCTATTTTGGTCCCACACCTAGATTCTAAACTTATCCACATCCGAATACAGCTTTGTTGACTGCAAATAGACAGGCCAGATATACTTGTCTTTTCCCCCACACCCTTTTACTCTCAAAAAATTCCATTTAATGGAACAACAGACACTAAATACATGTAGAACAAGACAAGGGCCATGTATAGAGGAGGGAGGAATGTAAGATTTTCATTATGAACAAATACAACAGAAAACAATCTTGGTAAATTCCACTATTCTTTTAGAAATCTACAGCTTGTTGCAGTCTGGTCTAACAGATCAGAATGACGGAGCTCTCCAAACTTTATGTAAAAATAAATAAGCTAATAATATGAAGAATAGAAAAGGGGAACTCTGCCTCCAAAAGAATTCACTGGTTCAGGGTAGTAAACCATTGTGTCTTAACATTTGTACAACAAAGCCAATAAATAATTTTCTCTACATTCCTTCATAATTGTCAAATAAGTAGTTCTGGATCACATAACTTTTCTGCCACTTAAAATCTATGCAACAGTGATACTTTTTGCATTAACATAATTGCTATGCAGTGTACTAAATGTGACTCATTTTAACGCTACATCAATATGCCTGACCTCATAATAAATATTATGATCCCTGGTCTTTAAATGTTGAACAGTGGTGCTTGGGTCAATGGCATATTAACAGGAGTCAACTACTTTCATGAATTGTTAATTAATTACTTTTGTTGCTTTGCACATTACACTGGACATCAAAGAAATAACAATAGTGCTTTTTGCCACAAGAGAGAAGAATAACATGTAATTGCCGGGCCAAAGCGAAGAATTAAATCCATATTGTTTCAATTGCATGGATGCCGGTAGAAGCCTTCTTCAATATTACTTAATATTTGGATTAACATACTGCTCTGTTTTGAATTATTCCTCTTGAAAGATATTCTGACTAAGATACAATGCTAAGAATGTTTTGTAGTATGGTCAGACAGATGTAGAGTTGACACAAAAACAACCAAATTGAGATCAAGCTCTTTCACTTCAGGACTTTACAATGTGAACAGAGCTCTCTACAGTAGCTAGTTCTCTGTGCATATCTTCAAAACTTGTATTATTGCAAGATAAAATCCTACTTAGAAGTATGCAGACTGAAATGTAGTAGCACTTGCTGACCTATATAAAAAGGATCCTATTCTCCACTTCAACCTCCCTATATCGATATAATTCTCTGAGTAGAATGAGGTTATACTAGACTAAATTTCTACAGACTGAAGACTCAGAACTACAAATCTAATCGTACCTCTAAAATTAAAAGGTTACTGAGGAAAGCTACTTTAAATACTCAGGACTTCTTAATTTAACCTTAAGGAAATAACACCAATAATGTGTTGAAGTTAACTATTTGGGAGTAAGGAAGCATCAAAATTAAAGTTAGTCAGGTCACAGTAAGTACACAATGATATATTTCATAGAATCTTAGAATCACTTAGATCGGAAAAGACCTTCAAGATCATAGAGTCCAACCACAAACCTAACATTGCCATTTCCCAATAATCCATGCCTCTAAGTGCCATATCTACATGCCTTTTAAACACCTCCAGGGATGGTGACTCCACCACTTCCCTGGGCAGCCTGTTGCAATGCCAGACCACCTTTTCAGAGAAGCCCTAAGCCTCCTTTTGTCCAGATTAAATAACCCCAGTTGTCTGAGCTGCTCCTCATAAGACTTGTGCTCTAGACCCTTCACCAGCTTCATTGCTCTTCTTTAGACAGACTCCAGCACCTCAATGTCTTTCTAGTGAGAGGCCCAAAACTGAATATAGTATTAGAGGTGCAGCCTCAACAGTGCCGACTACAGGGAGAAAAAAATCACTTCTCTAGTTCTGCTGGCCGCGTTATTTTTGACACAAGCCAGGATACTGTTGGCCTTCTTGGACACCTAGGCACACGGTTGGCCTATATTCAGTTGGCTGTCAACCAACACCTCCAGATCCTTTTCCACCAGGCAGCTTCCAGCCACTCTTCCCCAAGCCTGTAGCATCGCATGGGGTTGTTGTGACCAAGCGCAGGACCTGGCACTTGGCCTCATTTAATTTCATACCATTGGCCTTGGCCAATCGATCCAGCCTGTCCAGATTTCACTGTAAAGTCTCCTTACCCTCAAGCAGATCAACACTCCTGCCCAACTTGGCATTATCTCCAAATTTACTGAGGGTGCACTGGATCCCCTCATCCAAATTACTGATACAGATATTAAACAGAACTGCCCCTAATACTAAGCNCCAACCACAAACCTAACATTGCCATTTCCCAATAATCCATGCCTCTAAGTGCCATATCTACATGCCTTTTAAACACCTCCAGGGATGGTGACTCCACCACTTCCCTGGGCAGCCTGTTGCAATGCCAGACCACCTTTTCAGAGAAGCCCTAAGCCTCCTTTTGTCCAGATTAAATAACCCCAGTTGTCTGAGCTGCTCCTCATAAGACTTGTGCTCTAGACCCTTCACCAGCTTCATTGCTCTTCTTTAGACAGACTCCAGCACCTCAATGTCTTTCTAGTGAGAGGCCCAAAACTGAATATAGTATTAGAGGTGCAGCCTCAACAGTGCCGACTACAGGGAGAAAAAAATCACTTCTCTAGTTCTGCTGGCCGCGTTATTTTTGACACAAGCCAGGATACTGTTGGCCTTCTTGGACACCTAGGCACACGGTTGGCCTATATTCAGTTGGCTGTCAACCAACACCTCCAGATCCTTTTCCACCAGGCAGCTTCCAGCCACTCTTCCCCAAGCCTGTAGCATCGCATGGGGTTGTTGTGACCAAGCGCAGGACCTGGCACTTGGCCTCATTTAATTTCATACCATTGGCCTTGGCCAATCGATCCAGCCTGTCCAGATTTCACTGTAAAGTCTCCTTACCCTCAAGCAGATCAACACTCCTGCCCAACTTGGCATTATCTCCAAATTTACTGAGGGTGCACTGGATCCCCTCATCCAAATTACTGATACAGATATTAAACAGAACTGCCCCTAATACTAAGCCCTGAAGAACACCACTTGTGAATGGCTAGCAACCAGATTTAACTCCGTTCACCATCACTCTTTGGGTCCAGCCATCCAGTCAGTTTCCATTTACTTTTTTATACTGTCCTAAAAAGCTTTTTTTCTTTATTAAAATCCACAGTAGAACACATGCTATATCTTAAGCATTTTATATTTTTCCAAATTGCTACAAGCAAATTGTCTAGTGCAATCATAACCCTCTTCTTCGTTACTGATAGACAGCTAGTACTTCTTTCCTCACAGGCAGAATTATTAATACATTTAATCCATATTCAGTTATTTTTGTTCTGTTTACTCACAGGTCAGAAGACAAGGCAGGTAGTGACAAATCAGCTTCAGATTTAGGTGGTCTACCTGAATGCCTTAAAATTTTCCTTGTCAGTGTTTGCTGTTACATTTGCAATATAAAGCTTTGTGTAAAAATTGTGCTATTTTCGCATTTCAGTGGAATATACCTGTTTGCCTCTCACCATTACAACAATGCTTCCATCAGCACTTCGTATTTCTGCATGGTAAGCAGACAAAAATGGTTATTCATCAGTGTTTATTCAGTACTGTAGTAAACTATTCATTATTTTACAAGATTATTACCTTATACTATGAAAAGTATGATTACAATAGTTTTGATGCAGTGATATGAATATAAGCATTTTATCATTAGCAACCCATTTAAGAGGACTCACGGTTGTCCATGCAATTTGTATTTTAAATTTCTCCTTTTTATTATTTAACTATGTAATTTTAAAATGGATGAAAATTAAATTAGAATTAAAAGACCCACTGATACTGCTGAAGCAGGAATCCTTTCCTGTTTATCTGTCAAGATAAAGGGTTTCTGAAGACCCACAGTTTACTCATTATTCCATTTTACTACACAACTAAACTAACATCATTGTAGCATAGAATAACAACACAATCAGGTATGCATAAGCAATATATTTAACAGAATAATGACTTTCAGAGATATCACATGAATAAGTTCAGTATATATGTTTTTGGCACAGTTTTTAGTTAAAATAGTCAATGCATAATACACAACTAAGTATGTTTGTGACAAAGTTTTGGTTCCAAGAAATGAGTCAAGATCAATTTTGGACAATGGTCCCTTTACTCATAAATGGGACCATAACCTATGTAGAGAGCTTAGCTTTCTATGGGAACTGTTTTGAAAGCAATATTGAGGCCTGGGACTGAAACATTCGTTAACAAGACTCAAATTTTGACTACTTCTTCTAATACTGCAAACTAATGGAATATTTCTGTCCAAACTTTCAGCATAACAGTCCACTTCAACAGACATTTCCAGTCAGCTGTTAGTTTAAGAACATTTAAACTAACCCAAATTAAGCTATTAAAAAAATATTGTGAAAATTAACTAGAGTGGTCACTACTATTTATTACCTTACTAAAATATGAGAAGTATTTTATGCTTGTTGAGTTATACTCCTGCTCAATCTGATTACATGTCTTCAATGATTTTTAGAAAAAAATAGGGAAATTAAGGAATGCAGAATAAAAATGCATATTCTCACTACAACTACTATAAGGTTTTTCAGAAAATAATTTGGAAATATCTTACTGTATCCTGATTTTCAAGCTAGGAAACAGGACACATCAGACAGAGTGAAAAAAAGAAAATCTACTTCACTAGCAACACACTATCCAATCACAGCACATCTGCCTTTCTTCTGTGATGACAAGGATGCACAGATGTTTTTTAATATCCATAAACCAATATGCTAACTATAAAAACAAAGGAACACATACAATATACTGCCAGTAATTCTATTAATCTAAGATAAAAGCAAAGATGAAAACAGAATGAATCAGTTTCTTCAAACAAACTTCCTTCTACTTATAAATCAGAGTACTAAAAAGAAATAAATACATATGTATCCTAGTGATCTAACGCCCATCCCAAGCTAGCCTCATCTTGTGTCACTGCCTAAGTCATGCAAATTACACCAGAACTGCCAGTTGACTAAGATTAATGACACTGCGCCAGCTTCTTTGTTTCTCTCTGCGGCCGTTTAGTGTGAAATACTATCCAAAAACATTATCTATCCTCTATTAATCCCACAAATTTGTTCACACCATGCACATTGTTTAGGGCAATTTACAACAGGAACATACTGAGCACAATTGCATTTAATTACTTGGGTTCTAATTACATTCATTAAAGGCTAATAAAATAAATGAAACAGCTTTAAAAGCTTCTGCAAAACACATGGGTCTTGTCTCCCTCATGAAGCATACTGTAGAGGTTTGATGTGAAACATAGATTTCAACATATATATCTGCCTACCATATATCTGTAATATGCACAAAGACTTTGAATGAATATTTATTTATTTATATATAAACCATATGCACATCAATTCTGAATGATTCTGAATACTGCTGATATTTACTTATATTACTAGTCACGAAGATGCCAGGCACCCCAAACTACTTTTTAATGTGGTATGTTGAGACGGAGGAATATCAGTTTTAACATTCCAACCCAGTTCTTTTAACTGTTTCCACCTGTACTACAGAGTTATTCCCCCGTTTTCTCTCATTTTATATCTGCATTATAAAAGATATAACCTGGCATCAGAAAGACAGAAAGAAAGAGAAGAAGAAAAGAGCAGAGAAAACCACATTACTTTATTTGGTATATATTCTTAAAAATATTTTGTTAAGGCTCATTTCTGACATTCATCTGAGGATCTGAATTTTTTCTTAGTAGCTATTTACATTAAAAACCACATTGTGCACACTATGCAGTCTAAATAAACACCCCATAGTGGTTAAAAATGCAGCTTGTTAATAACATAATTTTCTAATTCTTACATTTCTATGCTATTTCCATTGTGCTTAGAATGCAGCTTATGGCAAAAGACAGAGCCTGGAACATGCTGCTGACAACTGTGCCAGACAAAATTCAGCACTGGATATTTAGAAAAAAGTGCTTGTGGTGAGCTCCTCTCATTACAAGCAGTCATTGTTCTTACACTTAGAAGAAAATGATCTGAATTATCAGTGAAAGAAACAAAGTTCTAGTTAAATCATCCTACAAACCTTATACTATGTACATATATGGTCTAGCTGAAGAACCAATCTGGCACACTTGGAAATTTAAAACTCTTAAGTGTTCTTGCATCACAAATATAATGGTAATCAAACATGTCTGCCAACAGTTAAAAACTATATAAACTTACACACAATTTTTTTTAATGAAGAAATGCAAATACAAAAAAAACAGATTAACCTTGAGGATTAACCTCCACGTATTGTAGAATTTTAATAGATGTTTTCAAGTGCCATGAAACACTCAAAGATTTGGTGCAGATTCTATGAAGCAAATCAGGTCCATCCAATGCATATTCCTCTTGTAATTTAATAAACATTCTCTGGCTAGCTATTTAATTTAAAAATATTTTTTAAATTTCTAGGGGTTTAGGCCATTACTGACAAAACAATAACATTTAACCTCAAAATTAAATATAAAACAATTTTTCTCTTTGGAATATGTTTTACAAGCATGCTGTGCTGGTACAGCACTTCAGGGAGTTAAACAGAGTAATAAAAAACCATGGCTATGTGTACAATTTTAGAAAGTTCACCTTAAAATTATACAACTTTGCCACATACACATCTCAAAACTGTTTCTTATTATGAACACAAGATCAATTTCTTTTGCAAACTATTAAAGGAGCAGACATTAAAAAAAAAATCATATGAATCCCTCATTCAGATATATAAACCCCTCATTCGTGAATCAACATTTGCTTTGGAGAAGGGAGGAGGGGCATCCATCCTGCACAACAAAGCAGCAGCTCAATACAGCTGCCATCTGGCTTCCTCCTGCAGTTCACTTCCCATAGCAAACAAGATCCATAGTTTAAGGAGTGTTGGGAAAGGGAGAAGGGCTGCAGTTTTAACCTTACAGCTTTATGATAGGGCATTTTTCCACTCTGTAAAAACCCCTTTTAATATACGAGAATGGAAGGCTCAGGAAATTGTTACTAGGATAGAAAGCCTTTCACTTCTGTTTCTGGTTCAGATCCACATCAACTCAGTGGTAACCAAATATAACTACCACCTAAAGGACTTTTTAATGAAATGAGTTAGCTGATCTCAGTACAATACCTAGTGAGCAAGCATCCAGATCACTAGAAGCAGCATCAAATACAACAAATTCTTTCCTCCTCACTGTGCAGAAATTGCTTCTCACCAGCAGCAGCTGAAAACATTTCAAACATTAAGCATAAACCAAACTATTTTAACTACAAGAGAAGAAAGAGTGCCAAAAGCATGACACAGCCAGTGAGGGGTCTACCCTGTGATATGCTATTTCTGCTCAAGTTCATAAAACACAAATCTGTCAACTTCCAGGTTATGTTATAATGTCTATTGTCCTTACCTTTCGTTGGGTAGTAGTGATGGAAATCTGAGCAGAAAAAAATCTAATGGTTTAGCTTTGCACTTATACTGGAGCAGCTAAAGACTCAAACTGATGGACATGAATCCTCTAGTTTTCTTGTATGCTATGTAATAGCGGGCATTCACCATTTTGCTACATTTACAAAATAGTAATAGACCAAGAGATTCAGGCTGTGTACTCTGATGGTTCTATCAAAGAAAAATGACTATAACATAAATATATGCTGAAAAAATGATAAAGGTGCAGTCTTACTTGTTGCAAACAGTAAGGAGCCTAGTTCTTTCCCATTAAATTATCACTGATATCAATGGAAGCCCTAAAAGGTTTCACTGAAATCAGCGTAGTTTTTCCATTTCTTCAGCAGGATCTGACTTTCATACACATTAATGTTGAGGTATTCAACCTAATATACACACAGTTCACAGTATGATGAAATGAAACACAATTTCTTTTCATATCTAAAAAGCAGCATCCAGTTTATAGTCAAAGTAAAATAAACTTCAAATTTAAACATTTGTGTTGCGGGAAGGTCAAATGCTGTTCTAATACCATACAACTGAATGGATAATATCCATTAAGACCGATCAGTGAAAAACATCCACAAAATGAATAAATACAACCCAAAAGCTAATGATCTCAATCCCTAGCAGCCCCTTGACCCTTATTACTACAGCTGCTGGTGTAGGAAAGGATTAAAGGGGGCTAGAAATCATTGGGTTAACATACAAGGTCTCAGAAATTTGACCTTGGTTACTTACGACATATATCCTCTACTAAAAATGAGCATATGAGGAGAATTAGAAACAGAGCTAGCAAAGGTCAGCTTGAGTGCAGATAAACTAAGAAAAAGGAGGCTTGAAAGGCAAAAAGGTTTTATTTCTCCCACAGCACTTTGTTGTAACCAAGATGGTCTAAGGACAGAAACGGGATTAGGGTAGCTGGCATTGTTGAACATCCTATATAAACTTTTGGGCACATAAACCCTTCTTCATATCTTAAACAGAAGCAGCAGCTTTCAAAGCTAAATAAAAGAACAACTACTCACATTAGATAGGTATCACCAGGTGCATATGTCATAAGACAGATGAATAACATCCTCATCATCACGACCAGAAAACTGGACTTCCTCACTAATTGCAATCATAAATTCAATAATCATGACTCTTGTCAAATTGCCTCTGAAATACTCCTATACTAAGATCCTTTCCTAGGTATTAAGGTCAACAAAGATGGTAATCTAGAAACTGAAATGCACAGAAAACCACACACCAACAAGCTTAACTCCATTAACCTGAAACCATCTGAAACACACACATCCTCAGATGTCATCCCATTCACTCTGAAGAAAAATCTTCTGATACCATCCAAGAATTATTAACTACCCAAATAAGATTTTTAGGTAAAAAGTACACTTCTATAAAAAGATGAAGTTCATTTGAAAGAGATAGCTGAGCAACACAGGGAGAATTATAGTTGTCAGATAACACTGTACTTGGTACTTAAAGTCATTAAGCAATTATAAGCAATTCTAGAAGATTCCACTTTGAAGATGTACTCCAAGAACCACCTTGGCCTCCTAACACTCTCTAGTCTCAGAAAACTCACCATCAGAAACATCCTAGGTACAGTTCAAAGACAAATACACTAAACAAAGACCACATTTGAAAAATGCAAAATCTGACACCCTATCTCTATTATTACTGTAGTAAATAATATCTCAATGGAACCACTGCTATCTTTTAATTCTACAACTGTGCTTTTAGGAATATAACATAGTTTATCCCAGTAACCTGCCATGACAACAGCTATGATGCATGTAAAACTAAGCAAAAACTACATATCTGAGTGAACTGACACAGTCCATAAAGGAAAAAAGTACCCATCTGTGATCACCTCTCACTCATCATCGTGTTTCTGATCCCTCATTCCTTCCTGACTGCTCACCCACTATGTCCCTATGTACAGGTAAAACCTGCAAACATCTTTGAAATTTTGGTAAGCAAAATTCATAACTCTACTCGATGACAAAACTCACAGATGCAAGAGAGTAGTTTTATAGCACATTTTCATCCCCCTTCCTTCTCTCCCAGACTAACCTGTGTTTCACACGCAACAAACACCTTTTTTTTCCTAGAGGTAAGTATCTTTGTCCTTCTCTTCTGTTTCCCTTCAACTCCATATCATCCTGTGTCTCTACAAGCACCAATTGCTTTTCATTTAAATACAGTTGAACTGATGTCTGTTTGCTCTCTCTGGCAACCGTTCTCAGCTTTTATTTTGCTGCTGTTTCCATTTCACACATGGAAGAGAGGCTTGTGTGCTCTCAGTCCTAACTTGAAAATATTCTAATTAGTCTAATAAAAGATAATACTTCTATCTATAGGCCTCTTCCTGTGTTTTTTTAAAAGTTCTTCACCATGAGGGTGGTGAGACACTGGCACAGGTTGCCCAGAGAGGTGGTGGAAGCCCCATCCCTGGAAATTTTGAAGGCCAGGCTGGATGGGGCTCTGAGTAACCTGATCTAGTGGGAGGCGTCCCTGCACATGGCAGGGGGGTTGGAACTAGGTGATCTTTAAGGTCCATTCCAACCCTGACAATTCTATGATTCTATGAAATCTGTTGACAACCAAACTAAAAATGTGAGACAAAAGGCAAATTATGGCATAGTAACACTTCAGATTCATTCTACTTTCAGAATTCTGAAAGTTAAGGTGCAATTTCCAATATTTTTAAAGTTCTCTTAAGCATAACCAATAATCTTTTAAATGGTATTCCTGTAGCTCTGAATTTGAATAATTTAACATTTAACATTTTTATTGAAAAAAAAAAAACACCATGTTGTTTTTGCCAAACATATATTCACTGAACATGAAGGAAGAAAATATTACTCTCTAAAGAGGAGTTCAGGATTCATGCACAACATAAAACTCTGGATATGGACAAGCATGGGAAGGAGATCTGAAGTGTATCTTCTACTTTTTTTCATTATGAATTTCTTGCACAATGCAAACCAAATACCACAAAAGAAGTAAACTTTGATGCATCAGTGGACCTAAGCATTTATAATAAAAAGAGAAAGGGATAAGATCATTTAGTTCATCAAACAATAGGGATTAGATTTCGTTGAGGTCCAGGGAAGAGTCATGCAGCAGGAAAAGCACATAAAAGCTTTGATCAGCTCTCTGTGCTTTACATGGGAAAACATTTAGATTGTATGTAATTGTTCATGGTATTTATGAAAGAATGTTGAGTGGCATTTATCTACTGAAACACAAAGACTGGCATAAAAGAACACACATGTAACAATTAAGAAACCAATGTGCATCCCACTAACCCAGAGTTGAAAGCATCTAGTCTCAAACTTAGGTAACCACATCATATAAATCCTTACAGAAATTTATGAAACTTTGTAGGGGAAACTACCTAGGTTCTTTAACTCTATTGCATCTATTCATAAGGCAGCTCCAGTATCTTGTTCAATTTACAGGTAAAAACAATATTTCAGTTAATATTTACTAATGGCCTAGTTCATGACAATTTGTTCTTTTGATAAATGCCATCTACTTTATAAAGGTCTTTTCCCTGCCTTGTGATTTATCCTCCATTCGTGTTTTCAGAGGTAACTATTGTAGCCCCTCCCAGCCTTTATTTTACAAGACTAAGCAAGCTAAGCTCTTAAATTTCCTTGAGGCTGTACCTTAGTCTGTTCAGCTGCACCCATTACAGTTGAAATCCTCTTTATTGAAAGCAGATAACTAGAAATGCACTGCAGTACTTCAGGTAATGTTCTGACATACCAAGCTCTTGTACAATCAAATATTTCGCTGCCTTTACTATAAATACATCAGATCCACAGGAACCTCCAGCTCTTCATATGTTTACAGTCAAAAATATGAAATTTGGCAGAAATTCTTGTTATTTTCACCTCATATTACAGACTTAAATCCCATTTTGTATTACTACATGCTTCAAGGTCACCCAGCAGTAAGGCATTTTTGCATGAAGCCTATCTCTCATCTGCTCTAACACATATCACTTTGCTTTTAGCATACAGTTTTTGTGACACTATCATTAATGAAAACATTAAATAAGAGAGCCCTCTGAAATATCCCTTGAAGAACATTATTCCTGCATCTGGTATTTTCCTTTTCAATAACATCTATGGTCTCGTTAGACATTTTTTAATCTTAATTTATAAATGCCTTCATTACATTACAAATTAAATTTCAGAACAACATCATAGTCTGTAAATCTAGTAATGGTACACAGGAAAAAAGTTAGCCATCAAAAATGTGTAACTGGATTCTGATATTAACAGTAACATCTATTCTACACTCTGTATCTGGGAAGTTTATTTCCCATGGTTACACAAGTCCTAGTAGGGTTACTCTCTAATATTTCAGGAATCTGGATGTATCTAATATATCCAAATATATACTAGACTCCTGGGTGCTCTTCCAGCAGGATCTGTTTAACAGCTCTTCCAAAAGTGAAGCAGCATTTGCAACTATCTCTGAAAGACAAAAGTAGATATAATCTGCTTTTAAAAGCGTAGTATAGTGATAGTATAATGCTTTTCAAAAGCATAACAAAAATATGTACATCTTCTTGGTTTTAGAAGACAAAAAGTAGCTATCCCTCTAAAGTAAAATAAAGTTACAGAAAAACAAATGCATACTGTGGTAAATGATGTCTCAGTATTAATATATACCAATGCATGATCCATTGTAAAGGACAGAAAAACACACACAATACATTTCTGAGGTGCCTGCAAGTGAGGAGCAATATGCAATATGCTCTTCAAGAGCAAATTAATCCATTTTTCTAATTCCAGAGAGAATCTAACTTGGTAAAAGTCCTAAAAGATTTACAGTTGCAAACACATTTTTAAAGTAATAAATAATAAAATAACAACAAAAGTAGGAATAGAATATTATACTGTCGTATCAGTAACACAATGTACATTGAAAGTCAGATAACTTGAAAGCTTAAATATCAAGTTTAAAAGCTCCACCAGGTAGCTTTTGGGTCATTGGCTTTTTGGATCAAATCCCATAGATGTTTTTTGGACAAATTCCCATGAACTGTTAGAATAAAGTCAGAGCCTCCACACTTAATCATACAGAACAATGGCACAGGTCTTATTTTTTCAGTTCATATTAATTCCACAGTGAAGGCATAAAAATGAAGAGCTAACTAGCTATTACTGGATGAATCAGTATTGAAATACTAAAATGCACAATTACCCATTTTACTGTTGATTAAACCAAAAGGCTTTAAGGAAAGAAAGTAGTACACAGACATTTCTTCCATGGCTTATTTTTGTTTCTACTGATGCATGGCCAAGAAGTGTGACAACAGGCAAAAAAATTATGCATTTTCTCCCCATCTCTCCTTCTCCACTAAAGCCAGAAAAGTTCCCTGCTATTCCCAAGCAATCTCACTATTTAACAGTTTTGTAGCTTTGTATCAATTTCAAGTAAGTTGAAAGTTTAACCCTTTGGATCTTACGTGACACTAAAATATAGTTAATAAGAATTTATTTTAGAGTTAACACAATAAAACAATCTCTAAAAGACAGCTGCATCTACACCCTAAAATTGTACTGGAATAACCCTCCACGCTAGTGACTTGTAAATCTTTTATTAAATGGAGCATAATATGCCACTCGTCCTTAATGGACTAGAAAATATATTAGTGATACATACATTTCGCAGTGCGAAGTTATGAAATACAGCACTACTGTACTTAGTAATGGTGAATACTGTTTTATAAACAGCACAAAAATACAGGATTTTGAAGCTGGATTACAGATATCCCTATCTAAAATATGGCGTGGCTGCTAATCCATTAATCTAAACCAGACTGTAGCATACCTGTAATGTCCTGTGAGCACTAACTAATAAGATTTCCAAATTACGAACTTCACTTTACTCTTATGAATGCAGTAAATGAAGATGTCAAAGTGGACAAGATCTCATTTTGGATAAGACTCTAGTTCTTGTTAAAATGTTATTACTTCAGAGCTCGTTATATCATCATTGATATAACAATAACAGATGTCTTATTTGTGCATTCCTTCTCTGCCTGCCTTTCAGCTATGATTTTACAACTTGTAAAGAATTAGAAAAAATTGCTAAAGGATTTACAAGAGACTTCTGCAGCATTATTTAGAAGACAAGTGTAACATTGTTTTTACAAATTTGTCAACTAACATAACACTCATTCGAAGAACTATATTCTGCTTTACTTTCCTGGTCCATGAAATTATTGATTTGGGGCTAAGTTTATCAGTAAAGAATACTACATATAATAACAGTGATGGATAAACGGTAGTGCTAACCATGAGGATACTGTCTGAAAACACTTCCACTTGCAAATATAAGTACATAAGCTACAGCATTATATTCTCTCAAAGTTTATATGAATCATGCTTTAATTACAGACCCTATAAATAGTTTAAATTAGTAGGGATTGATTTGAAGCAGTTTCCTTTTCATTGTTCTGTCCCTCACTTCAATAAACAGGAAGATTATAATTACTACTTAAAATTTCCTTAACCAATGTTCTTTTCTGTCAAGAACAATGACTGGAATGGGATTAAACAACCAACCAAAATTATGCCAAAATTTTGGATTTGAATTTTTTAATGTAAAAATGTGGGGTTTCTTCCCCAGTGTGTTAGCATTTTTCCCTTCCTATTTTTTTCCAGTTTTGAAATAAAAACTCCACTAGACTAACCTGCACAGTTTCACCACCATATACAGAGGCTGCAGAGAAAAAGAACTCAATTTTGCATAATTTTTTTCATAGAATCTTAAACTAACTTAAATTTTGGCATGGAGGCTAATATTAGGACTCAGGGAAGGGTTAACTCTTCAGAGGTATTCATAGAGAAGCCTTGTAGCATGTAAAAACATACCCTGCACATCTGAAAATTACACATCTGAAAATTACCCTGCACATTCTGATAGAATAAATATTGCAATTATCAGCCTCAATTGTTGTTAGAACTAAGGAACAGTTCTTCAGTTCCCCAAATGAGCAGTTTGAAACAGACAAACAAAATGCTGAAGCTCTAGCATTTAAAAATGAACCATGATTTTCAAAAACAGTCATTCCAGGAATTTTAACTTTTGCCACAAACGCTTACCATCATCTTCATTGGAAACTTTGCTCTTCCAAGGACTGCATAATCAGATTCTTCATCTATTTACATTTTCAGTTGCAGTTTAGAAAATCAGTTTTCACCCAAAAGCTTTGAGATGTTATTATCCAATTATTTTTGACCAAAGCTATATAAACTCCATTCCTATTCAGTTAACAACTCACCTTTATGTCTATGCAGATGGGTACAGAAATCACACATCCACATTCAGAGGTAGTCAAAGGAAGCCACACATCCAAGCTTGCTGGATGAGCCCTGCAAAGCAAAAGAGAACACTGATTAACATAGTACCACACTAACACAGCAAGCGGCTTTCCTTCTAGTCTCAAATCAGAAAGAACATACAAATGTATTAGCAAATTAGATTATATTTTAAACATGACTGCTTAAACAGAAAAGCAAGATCTAATAGAAATACTATCAAATAAATTTGTTTACAATATTAGAACATTAAATATGGAAACACTAAACTCATTCTTAACTTTTTTCTTTCTTAAATGGCATCATCTCACAAGCTATTTTATTGCTTTGAGCAGTCTCATCAACTTGATGTGAAAGACAGTAAGTATACTGAAGCCACGCAACATGGCAGTAGTCTGCATTTTAAGTTATCCTTAGAGACTACTTAGCCTCTTGTTTTACTTTTTCCAGACCAAAACAATGGTCAGGATAACCAAGAGACAATATATATGTCCTAACTATATAAAGGCCAACAAGGTTTAAACACGTTGGGTTCTACTCATAAATATTTGACTAATAAGAGCGTATTTTTCATCTTTAAACCCTAAGAGTGGCACCTCAGTAGGCAGCAAATTATTCTGATTGAACATGTAAAACACATGGTTCTCGAGCTGAATTTCTTCAGATACATGCCTGAGCACCAATGTCGAATATCATGGAGTGCTAATAATTCTCTTAACATTCCTTACATTATAAAGATAACTTATTACTGGAGCATGTGTTGCAAAATGTGCCTGATCCCAAACTTGCTTACATCACTTTGACTCCGATTAAATTATTCTGGAGTCACACTAGAGTACTTTAAAACCAAGTCCTATACACCTCTCATTACTAATCAAGTGCCAGCTTCTTTTAATTTATAGGATAGAAAGAATAAACTAGTTTTATTACAAGGGAATAGGTGACCTAGTTCAGAACTGCTCAAGTTTAGGCAACCTACATTGTACCTTTGGTTATCTTTGAAACAACTGGTTTTAGTGCTACTAAATGCAAATACACTCAAAATCTTTCTTCCTTGGCAAAAAAAAAAAAAACAACACAGTACTATTAATCTAGGAAAATGGGTTTTTTTCTTTTTATAATTGAATTATAATTGAAAATTGATTTGATGTGCAAAGATACTGTTAATGGCTACTACTCTATGGAATTACATACTTTTACAGTTCACTTATTTAGTGGCTCGAATAATCCATCTGTATCATCTTCTCTCTTGATTCTTGAAATGATAAGCACTAGATCTAGACAAGTAGCCACATGATTCCAGAGA
>VYZX01029398.1:60694-72820 GCA_013401335.1 Brachypteracias leptosomus | reverse complement strand
TTCAAAAGTAGGCGTATTTGTTCCCCACAGATAATACATGATCATTCCTTAAAAGGCTGTTTTACTATATTTATGCACAAGATGGGTGAATTCAGGCCGCACGGAGCATCTTACTTCTGGGATTCCCTTCCTTCTGTATGCCAAATTTAAAAACCTTTGAAGTCCCAGTTTGCTGTTGTACATTACTTTGTATACAGAGAACGAACAAGCAAACGAATACTCAAACTCCCAAGCAATCAGTAATTCTTTTGGAGAATTAAGCTGGTTCAAGTTTAGAGTCACCAAAGGGTTCAGACCATCAGATGTACAAAATAAGCTTTCCTTCCTACATTCCTCAGTCTAGGTTGTTACATAGCCTGACCTCTGAATAGGTCACCTATCAGGTAGCCAATGGCGAATTTAGCTCATAGGTTTTTTTGCAGTTTAGGATTACAGACTCTCAGGCTTTATGGATTTCTGCAAGAACATATGTGCTGTTGATTATAGACACTATTTCTTGCCCTTTCCCCTGACTCTATCTAATCTTCTGCTACCCAAATCTCTAACTCCCTCCTTTCTTCACCTACATTCTGTACTATTTACATTTCTTACTAGGGTACTGCCTCCATATCTGACTCCTGGTGCCTGCATCACAACATGAGAAAAAAAAGCACAGTGTAATAGGCCAATATCTAGTCAACCGTTATTTATCAGGTGCATCTAAATATAAACAGGGCCTGGAAAGCTTTTCCTTTGTAGCTTCACATCTAGAAAGGAGATGCTGCTGCTGAAATTGCCTTTTGTTATTATCTTTTTCACTAGTCGTATTTATGTTATGAGCTCTATATTGTAAATATTGCCCAGTCATATAATAAAACAGATTTTCCCCAGAAAGTTGTCTGTGATATATCGTACTGAGCTTTTCAGACTTTAGAGCTTTAGATAATTAAATAAAACATTCCATATCTAGGATATCCTATCCTAGGATATATCGTACTGAGCTTTTCAGAGTTTAGAACTTCAGATAATTAAATAAAACATTCCATATCTAGGATATCCTAATAAGGTATTGAACTTTTGGGCTTTGAACTTCACAAATTTGCCAATAAATGGCCCGTAATGTGCTGTCTTCCCATTTTGAGGTATATATTTTATTCATCTTTAAAAATACCCTTCCTTTGCTAAAGTCATGGCAATACTATACACTTGCCTGGACCATTAGCAGTAGAATGTCGAGGTTTAGGTTCAATCCACCAGACCTACAATAGATGCTCTCTGTTAACTCCTCTTCCCTCCCTGCAAATAGTGAAAGAGGATTAGGGAGAGAGACTTATGGTTGACCCCTTCCCCTCTCCAATGGGAGAGGAAGGGGATGAGAGAGAGGCTGCTGGATTAGTAAAGAAAACTGAAATAGCTTTAATGAAGGTAATAATAAAATGGAAAATATACAAATATATACAAAACCAGTATTGAACCCAACCTCTCCCTGATGGCAGTTACATCACCATCACCACTGAGGCTGTGGAGCAGGCACTGGCAAAGTCCCAGACTGGGCTCAGCAGTTGACAGGAGCTGGGTTCAAGAATGCACAAATCAGGATCAAAGGCAGGGCCGGGAAGAAAGAATGTTGAAGGGAAGGGTAGTGTCCAGAAGGCAAGAAGGCCCCCAAAGGAAAAAAAGGGTCCAAAGGGCAACCATTCTGTGATTCTTTGTTTAGCTAATTTGCTAATAAATAGATACCTCCCACAGATTTGAGTCAAGCTGGAAGAATAGTCATGTGTGTTACACTTCTTAGCACTTGATAGTCTGTTTGAGCTACTGAATAATAAATAACAAAGCCCTTTACAGATATAAACATTGAAAAATGAATGAGTCTCATTCTCTGTCTTTTGCTCGATATCTCTCCCCTGCTCCTGTTAACAAGCAGATAATAATCCTGACAGTATAGCAACATGTTCTGTGTAGATCTTCCATTTGGAGATCCATCAGTGTCTTTCAGCTAGGATCACATCCGATACCCCTTTTGTTGACATGCAGAGATTTTGAATTTCTCTTCTTAGCTTAGGTAGGTATAGTTTGATTCAGTGTTGCTATGTTTACTTGAGTTCTGGTTTGATTTGGTTTGGTTTAATCTGGGGCTTGCTTTAATTACAAGAGTAACAAACATATAGGCAATTTCAGATTAATAACTCTCTTGAAAGATAGGAGGATTAAGCAGACAGTGGAAAAAGGGATTGATTAGAAAGGGGAAAAGGAAATTAAGTCTGTGTTTTAGAGCTCAGTAATGAATAAAGTAGGAACTACCAAAAATCAAGTTTGCAGAGGATTTAAAATGAAAAGCATGGTTTCTCCAGCTCTATGCATAAAATTAGAAAACAATGAAAGAAGTAGTGGTACAGCTATATAATGGGAATTACACAGATATAGAAGAAAATCCTTGTTTGCTTTTATTTTCAATAAAGACAATAATGGAGAAAATGGAACCAAAATAAAATGGCTTTTAAGGTAGAGAAAAGAATGGCAAAAATGGAGACATCAGACAAACCTCCAAACAGATAAATGATTTCAAGCTGGTGGGAACTGACCAGATAAAGCCCTGAACCTCAAGCAACCCTGAACCCCAAGTCCTCAGCAACCCTGAGCTCTGACCTGCTCTGAGTATTCCTCAGATGCTGGACACTGAAGAAAAGAACTTAACCCTTGAGTAGTGTGTCCAATTTTGGGCACCACGGTATAAGGATATTGAGGTGCTGGTGCAGATGTGGAGAAGGGCAACGAGGCTGGTGAGAGGTCTAGAAAACATGGCTAAGGAAGAGTGACTGAGGGAACTGGGGTTGTTTAGCTTGGAGAAGAGGAGACTGAGAGGAGACCTTGTTGCTCTTTACAACCACCTTAAAGGAGGTTGTAGTGAGGCTGGTGTTGGTCTCTTCTCCCAAATCACTAATGATAGAACAAGAGGTAATGACCCCAAGTTGTGTCAGGGGAGGTTTAGATTGGCTATTAGGAAGAAATTCTTTACTGAGAGAGTGGTCAGGCACTGGAACAGGCTGCCCAGGGAGGTGGTGGAGTCACCATCCCTGGAGGTGTTTAAAAAACAAGTAGAAGTAGCACTTGAGGCTATGGTCTAGTGGTTAGGGAGATGTTGGGATGAAGGTTGGACTTGATGATCCTAGAGGTCCTTTCCAACCGTAATGATTCTATGATCCCTCATCTTTATACTGAACATGACATATATGGGATGGAATACCTTGTTGGTCAGTTTAGGGTGACCAGTTCTGTCTGCTCCTCCCCACAGGTGCAGCCTTTTACTTTCTGCACTCCCAATGTGGTGCACAAGATTTAGCAGTGACCTTTTTTCTGCACAGAAACAAGTATAAAAAAGAGCCTTTCTACACACCAGTCCTTGGTAGTAACTAAATATCAGGCATTATCACTTCTAGAAGAAGACACTGCAAGAATATGCTGTTAACTTCAGAAAGTGCAGTTAGAAGAGAAAATTAAAATCACTGAACAGAATTAGTTCTGCTCTAACTCAAACCAGGAAACGTACACATACAGACTGAGTAAATTCAGCCTGAAATTAGAAGCGTTTTAACTGTTAAGAGTCATGAAGGTTTTGGAACTACCTTTCAAATGACAGTAGTGAGGTCCAAGACTAAACAGGTTATGTCTTGGAACTTGATTCCTGTATGGAATGTCTTTCCCTTACTGTAAATGAACATAGTAATTTGCAGCATTTTGAGAGTTCTTTAATGAAGTTCTGCCATATTTTCTTTCTACTGGTAAACCTGCTTTCTAGGCTTTCAAATTCAGGTCTGCAGAAAAAGTTGTGTTTAAACACTTCTGAGGAATAAAGTTCTAGAACCTTTACAGTAAGACCTTTCAAAATTTGAGATAAATGCAATCGAAAGATAAGGAGAGAAGGAGAGCAAATTTGTGGTTTTCTGTAGAATTATTCTTTTCATATTTCTGTGCTGCACTCATGTGTGGAGTAGTTTTTTTAAAGAACAAACCTAAACCATCTGGTAGCATAATACTTGGTTAGTGCTTCATGTCAGTGTACAGGATACACAGAAAAGCTTTGATTTACACAATGTCTTTCTGAGGCAAATGAGATTCACAATGCATAATTCATGATAGTATGTCTTGGCAATGGATGGCAGTCTCAATTCTGATGTTAGAGCCATTTTCCTTTTTCAAAAGATTGTGACTCTGTAGGATCGTGATTACAGTTAAGTGCACAGATGAGCATCAGCTATAATGAGAGGCTGTATATCTGTCTTGCATCTCTGTTCTGAGCATGTTCTTTCAAGGCAGCCATAAGCTGCAGGCCCTTATGCCAGGCAATGAAGCATAGTGGCTGACATCACCAGTGTGACTTGAGAAAATTCCAGTGCTGTTTAATATCTTCATCAATGACATACACAGAGGGATTGAGTGCACCTTCAGCAAGTTTGCAGATAACACCGAGCTGAGCGGTGGGTGCAGATANAGGAAGAAATTATTTACAGTGAGGATGGTGAAACACTGGACCAGGTTTCCCAGAGAGGTGATAGATGCTCCATCCCTGAAGGTGTTCAAGGCCAGGTTGGATGGTACTCTGAGCAACCTGATCTAGTTGAAAATGCCCCTGTTTACTGCGGGTGGGTTGGACTAGATGACCTTTGAAGGGCCCTTACAACCCAAACCATTCTATGATTCTAAAAACAATTAAATTTGGGAGGAGTTTGTTCTGATTTGTACATTTTAAAAAAGAGTTTTGAGTTAAAAAAATCATAGCTTTAGAAGCCTTTGAAGATCATGGGTTTTGAGTGTGAGCCATTACTTCATAAACAGGTTATGCACCTGGTTCTTGCCACTTACTAATCCTTACGTTCCCCTTAGTCTGAGGAGCATACATGGGACTTGAAAGGGTTGGAGAGATGCATTTTAGGACAAATGTGCTTTGCGCTTGAACTGCCTGTTGGCTGGCACATCAGCAGAGGGAATGATTCCTTTCAGCATGCTTTTAGGTTGATCCTATGTCTAACTTCAGTGACTGTTGACATAAATATAACAATGAAGTGGCACTTGTGAGGGTTGCTCCATCTATTCAAGAGAGTGATGTCTTTCACTGTGGAGAGAAGGGAATGCTTTCCCCACACACATTTCTAAGACTATATATTTGTCCAGTGAATCTCACTGTATTTCCGCTTTATTCCTCTCTATATTCTTTTTCCTAATGTGTCTATTCACTCCTATAACAGTCCGTTTCTGAATTCTCTTGGATTATTAATGAAGTTGTTACATAAAATAAATCCAAACCCTGAAAAATGCAGTAGTCTAGCAGATTAACATCCTGACTCAATATATTGCAATGCCCTTCAATATCTTTTGTCATCATCTGCAATGACATGGTCTTCATTACTTCATAATTGTCCATAACATTTCCCTGTATTTTTCTTATTAAAGATAGCTTTAAAAAACAGCCCAATAGCTGAGATAGTTCAGAACCATCAGTAATGTAACCTTGTCACGAAGGGTTGAAAATAACAACCCTGTAAATCTTTTACTTAAATTAAGTGAAGTATGGCACAAGCAGCAGTGAACATGTTTTCTCCCAGCCCTCCCCAGATATGAGTAACCTTGAGGGACAATTCCCTGGGCCTATTAAGTCTTTGGCTTCTGTCAT
The DNA here is from genome assembly GCA_013401335.1 of Brachypteracias leptosomus. NCBI lineage: Eukaryota > Metazoa > Chordata > Aves > Coraciiformes > Brachypteraciidae > Brachypteracias > Brachypteracias leptosomus. The sequence goes on along the minus strand of VYZX01029398.1, from coordinate 67,170 downwards.
GAAATTGCTTACAAGACTGCAAATTAGCTTGCTGATAATACTGAGGCAGACAACTTGTACATGAATTCATGAATACCTTTCTCACTTGTTAATAAAAATGTTTGAAGTCATCAAAGTTAGCTAATATAGGTAACCTTGTTCTTCTAACACTAACATTTTTGTATTAGTATCTCTCTCTTAATGCTCAAATACAATTTATCTATCCTTCTTTTCCTTTTTTACTTAAGGAAATCTCTGGGAAATGGCTGTTTCCTTTTTCTACAACATCTAGAGAAATGAGTCTTAGAACATTGACTGGGATTTCTCTTCTAGTAGAATAACATAGATTTCACTGCATGCAACATCTAAAGTAATTACTTTCCTAAGATACATCAAAGAAAAAAATAAATCTATATTACATGGCAATGTATTTTCTGTCTCAGTCACTGATTTTTGGGATGGTTCTGAAAAACTCAGTTGAATAGACTTTTAACAAATGGGTATAATTCATTTCTGAATACTTTAATTGATTTTCAGAAACCCTGACACATAAAAGCTGAAGTTAACCAGAGTTGGGTTTTAAATCTTTGAGGATATGATGAGAAGTGTTCTGAAAAATCATACAGTTGATGGTACTTACTAGATACTTCTGACTATCTTATCCATATTTTCACAGTTGTTAAATGAAATTCAATGTCCATGTCACATTACAGAAATATTGATATCGGTTCATTATGTCATGAAACTTTGAAGAGAGAGTGAAAAAAAGATGAACCCCATTCATTGGATGAGACAAGGACTTTGTGGAAAACAGCTTTATGTGATAATGTCATAATGTGTCCCAAGTGGAAAATAATAATAAATTGAACAGTTCAGCTCTTAATATTTCTTAATTTTGCAGTCATAATATTATTTTGAATTAAGTTAGGATTATTTGTTATTTTTAAAAGAAATTATCTGAGACTGTATTGCACAGTTTTGATTAAAAAAAATCAATTCTATGATCAAATAATGGGAAAGTCTAATGACAGTTTCAGAAACTGGTATCTGGATTGTGCAAGAGAGGCTTGCTCCATTGTCTGAGCATTGAAATAAAGCTTCTTAATAACCACATCCAAAACTTTTCCCTTTGCTTTCTATATTGGTTTCTTTTACATAAGGGAAGATTCAGGTGCTCACACCTCATTCATACCTGCATCACTACTTTGCAAGTCAATTCACTCTATTATCTTTCACTTCAATGCACATCTCATATATTTCTCTGGCAGAATACACAACTCTCTCTCAAAAGCAGCATATCAAAGAAAAAGCAAACACAAACAACAGAGACCATCACTAGCCACATATCACAGGTCATTATTATTGCTGCTTTGCTACCTTGTTTTTCTGTCTTATTTCTCCTCCTGGGTGGAGAGAGCACATCTGTCTATAAAAACAGTAGTTTTATTTACTGAAAAAAACATTTCTGTATTAGAAATTCTTGTGACTTTTTTCCCCCACTGTCATCAACCAACTGCCATCTGTTCAACAGTGGTGAAAGGCATGCTTGAAACAATAATTTGCAAAGTTTTTTCTAGAAATGACAAGCTAAAGAAGAGATAGTGAAGTGCATATGTATAATCTGCTACCCCTCCATTCTCTCACATCTATCTTAAAACTTTTTAAGTTACTAGCAAAATTGAGCTATTCATTCCTGCTTCATAATTCTGGTCAGCCCAGCTTCATTACTGGAAATGAAGGCTTTCAAATTCTTCAGGAAAATAACTGAACATATTTGTAAGTATGTTGTTTGTTTAAGTGAGCAGAAATCAAACTAGGATCTCTTAGCCTAGAAATTCATATTAACTCAAAATAATATACATATCTGTATTGGGACCATGCTACTTGATATAACAATTTAATTTCAAAGCAGTGTTCCCACCTAAGCAGCAACTTGTTTTCTATAAAAAACCTGCTTTCTCCACATTTACAAAATCTGTGTCTAGCTTTAAGCCAACCAGAAAGAGTCTATTTACATTGTGTCACCTTGAATCTTTTCTTCCTGACAATTTAAAGTAATCTGGTTTTCAGTTTCATGTGGAAAGGAATGTCAGACAAATATATCTCACTTTGCGACAGGTTTCACTTTAACGTTTAACCAGTAGTAATATTGTCCCTGAAGTGGTATGTTAATTTAACCTCCTTCCATTGCTGAATGGAAGCAATTCAGGGCTAACGTAAGGTATTAGTTCTAATATTGCTATTTTGAATTTTTGTAGATATAAGTCAGGGACCTGACCTTACATCAATATTGAGAATAAATCATAGAAGTCAGACAAATTGCAGGAATTTGTTTGTTTCCCTTGTGTGATCCCAGACTTACAATGAACCCTACTGTTAGGAATGCTGGTTACCACAGAAGGTAACTAAGAAGGCAGGAAAGAACATAACTGGAAGTTGTTCAAACTGAGCTTTTTGTCCATCTGCATATACCTAACAGAAAGCCACATACTGACATTCTTCTCAGGAAATTCTTCAATCTTCCAGCTCTTATCTTCTGCCAAGGCACTTTAACCTCTCTTTCTCAGTTAATTATATTTATATATTTTCTTCTTAGTTCATCTAGTTAAAAACTCCTTCTACTATGTATTCACATAACGATAGCTAAGAACTTACTGGTTGAGACATATGGCTGGCACGTCTCTGTATCAGGAGTGTAAGATACTTCCACATACAGAAAGTGTCATTTGTCTAGAAAAGATTATTTATTATCATAGAGATTAGAAGATTTATGTGTTATTCCGATAGTGTTTTGTAGCCATACAAGCTGATTGATTTGGTATACTATGTTTGAATTTAAAAAGTAAAATTAGGTTTCTATGAAATGAGAACAAGTTAAAAAAATTCTAACAAAATAGCTTTAAAAATAAAAGTCAGGATTTGAGCCAAGAACTATGATTGTCTTTAGACAGCCAAGAGTTGTTTCTGTCTTTAGATCTTTAGGAAGAAAACTGTAGCTTTCAGTAAACCTAAAGTACATGAACCAAACTTTAAGGTAAAGGTTGTCTGAAACAGCAAAGAAAATGTAGCTGTTTGCTACTGCTGATAGTGTCCATCCCTCAGATCCCATAAAACTGTTATTCCCTGTGAAATATTTATATATTGAAATTTACTGACTGGGTGACAATTAATTACCCTTAAAAGCTACAAGTTTTGGGTCTGATCATCTTACAGGTGGGTTGTGTAACAAATCAGACTTTTCACAAATACTTCATTGCCTTTGCAGTGTTTCTGTGCTTTGGTGCAGCTGTCTAATTGAAGATTTTCATTTATAACAACATTCAGCTTTAATAAAATCTGAAGTTTTCTGCCAAAACAATTGCTCAGGTACTGAAATGACCCAAAATATTTTTTCAAAGAGTTGCCCCCAAGAACTGCTGCTATTCTGTTGCTTGAGAGGAGGAGTTTAGAAAACTGGAAAAGGCAATTTTATCTAATATTTTGAAACAGGCTCACTTGGTAAAATTGAGAAAAATGCAGAAACACTGTATGGCAGCTGTGGGCCACACTGGAGGCTGAGGTGTAGGACTAGGTGTGAAGGGAGAAGCCAAATAGGGAGCTGAAGACAGTGGCAGGTGGCTTCTTGGGTGCTCAGCAGGTCCGAACTCCCAGCTGCCCTGGAAAATAATGCAGGGAGCTATACTCGGAGAAATCAGAGTTTTCATCAACTGAAGATTTAGATTTTCATATGTTGCAGTGCTGTACATTTTAAAAAGAATCTGAGAACATTTCTATTCAGACACATTTTCAGTTTACTGTAGCATTGTTAGCGTTGTTAATAATGTTTTTATACATCTGTCGCCTTCCAACAGGTGGAAGCTAGAAAACTGTGGAAGGGATTCCCACTTCACCTTTCCTTTTCATTCTCCTTTGTCTGGTCTCTCAACAAAAGGGAATAGATTGAAAATTAAAAGACCTGGAAAATAAATTAATGATCCAAAATTGCAATCTGAAATATATGGGTCTCCTAAAAGGAAGGTGGTATTAGTTCAAGTAAAATGCAACTTTGTATTCAGAGTACAAAATACTAATTTTAAGGTTATTATAGGCACTCAGCTATAGGTACCAAACAAAAGTAATAAATGTATTTCAATATTTTTCTATTTTTTTCTCAAAAAAAAAAAGTTTTTCAAGAAGTTGTATTATAATCATACATATATATAAAAACAGTCTTCAAAAACTTGTAGCTGGAGGTGACTGTCATTTCCTTTTCTCTTATGTTTATGTCCATATGATCTAAGTATAATTAATTCACTTCATGATATAGCATTATAAACATTTGTACTCTGAAACACAGTGAACTTACAAGGAAAAGGATGATCTAAAGGGCTTAAAACATCAATGTTCTACTTCTGATTTTAACCCCTTACTGAACTTACTCCTCACCTTCATGTGTATGTTCATAAAGGCAGAAGAAATACCAATTTCCTTTGTCCATACTGCTTGATTTCCCTTTTGCATTGTTTAGGAAATGGCAATTCAGTGAAATAATACCACAGGTTTGGACTGTTGTGCAGTGAACTTTGGAATGTGGGGGTTTTTTCCATTCTTTTATTTTTGCAATTTGTTCCATTTACAAATGAAATGCATGATTGGCAGAAGTTCCCTTATTTACTTCAGTTTATTGCCTCTCTCACACCTTACTGGATTACATTTGTGCTAACCAGAGTCACTGTTTACACATATTTAACAGTATTGACTGAAGTAACACTGAATCTCTTCCAGTGAGGGCTGATTTAGCTACAAATCACTGTTCCAGCACCAAGACCATTAATCAGCCTCAGGCTAGATTCATTATGTGGATATTCAGCACAGAAGAAATATTAACAGCTCCACGGAAGAAACTTTACCACCAGATTATCTCTGACTCCCTGCTGGAGCAGCAAATTACACTGAAGTAATAATTATAATACATTAGTAGAGGTTTAATTTCCAATAAGTGCTGTCTGTTTAAGGGATGGCAATCTTATCATAGTTCAGAGAACAATAGATCATGTTATCAGCAAGAACAAACCTACATGGAATTAAAAAAAATATATAATGAAAAATTAATTACAGTCACCAAACTGAAGCAAAAAGTTCTTAGAAATTTCGTAGCTAGAGTTTTGTGGAAAAAAAAAATTCCTATTTATTCTGTTTGTTAAACCTTTTCCTTAATCAATAAGCAAAGAAACATGTTTTACCTGTAAATAAGATCTGATTATGCAAACTCCAGCTTTCTTTTCACCAGTCATTTCTGGTATATGCTCACCTCTGTTTTAAGACATATATAAAGGAAGAAGGAAGGAAGGTGTGCTGTGCATGAATTACTTAGTTTGAGTAAGCATAGTACATTGGTTTTGATAGAATTACACCAGTTTATCATAGCTGAGGGTCTGGACTTCTATGTATATCCTTAAGCATGGATATGAAAGGATTTAATTAGTCTACACAGAACCACTACAAACCACAACATGGAGTTTTATTTGAAAATCAGCTACAGCTAAGAATTTTCTTGTGGTTTATTTGTTTGTTTATTTCCCTTCTTGTAGCTCTGTGCTGCTATTCATCAATTTTAAACTTTTCAAGTCAGAAAGCCTATTGCCAAAAACTTCTCAAGTCCTTATGATGGCATTCTGAGGAAGTAATACGAACTTTTTAAACCACGTGGTGGCTTTGAGATATTCAGTACAGCTCTGACCAATTCTATTGTTTCAAATGAGTTACTTGAAACTTTTGAAAACCTCAGTTACGAGTCTCTGATAACTGTGGAGGTGTTCCAGAAATGACTTGGTGTAATATATTAATTTTCTCCACTCTATGCTTGTTTGCTTGCGAGGTCTGAAGGAGAAAGTAGGAATGGAAGAAACAAAGATGCTAGACTTCAAGGAAAGAGGGGCAAAAAGGTTTTTCTTAATGTGAATATTAAAATATTTAGCTGCTTTTTATTTACTACAACTTCAGTTGCAAGTGTTGTATCGTGTCTCTCCATTTTAATAGTCAATTCAGTTCCTTTACACGCTCAGGAAAAAGCCTAATGAAGCTCCTGGGACCTGGGGCTGAGGAGGTTCCTCCAGTGCATTGATGATAACTTCCTCATGCAAATGGTGGAGGAGCCGACTAGGAGAGATGCGCTGCTGGATCTCATCCTCACTAACAAGGAGGGTCTGGTCGAAGCAGTAAAGGTTGAGGGCTGCCTTGGTTGCAGTGACCATGAGATGGTGGAGTTCAGGATCTCATGTAACAGCAACAAAACAGCAAGCAGAGTTGCAACCCTGGACTTCAGCAGGGCCAACTTTGACCTCTTCAAACAATTGCTAAGGGAAATCCCATGGGCAAAGCTGCTTGAAGGTAAAGGGGCCCAAGATAGCTGGGTAGCATTCAGGGACTGCTTCTATGAAGCTCAAGATCGGAGCATCCCGACACGTAGGAAGTCAAGGAAGGGAGCCAGGAGACCTGCTTGGTTAAACAGGGAACTG
>VYZX01029398.1:36309-59875 GCA_013401335.1 Brachypteracias leptosomus | reverse complement strand
AGGCTGAGGGAGCTGGGTCTCTTTAGCTTGCAGAAGAGGAGACTAAGGGGAGACCTCATTAATGTTTATAAATATATAAAGGGGGAGTGTCACGAAGATGGAGCCAGGCTCTTCTCGGTGACAAACAATGATAAGACAAGGGGTAACGGGTACAAACTGGAACACAGGAGGTTCCACTTAAATATGAGAAGAAACTTCTTCTCAGGGAGGGTAACAGGACACTGGAACAGGCTGCCCAGGGAGGTTGTGGAGTCTCCTTCTCTGGAGATATTCAAAACCCGCCTGGACGCCTTCCTGTGTAACCTCATCTAGGTGTTCCTGCTCCGGCAGGGGGATTGGACTAGATGATCTTTTGAGGTCCCTTCCAATCCCTGACATTCTGTGATTCTGTGAAATATAATGGAATCAAGTCAAATAACCTCCACCAGCTGTCGCATGGCTGCCATCTTTGCCTCAGTTGAGACCGGCAATGGCAATAGAGACAGTGTGTCTGCTCTTCTGCTACAGAACAGTCTGGTAAATAGAGTCAGTAAATAGAGCAGAGCCATCTGCTTCCTGCATATAGAGAGGCTGACAAAAATTATGGCCCGATACAAGTTTCCAGGCAGGGAGCTAAGGTAGACCAACATGGGAAAAGTAATTGTAGAAGAGTTCCCATGATATCATTCTAGAACAAGAATGAGCATTCTGATTTTTCTTACTCTACTCTGGAATGAGAAAATAAATAAAAAAACCCCAAACCACTGGTTGTTCTGCAGCAAAAATATCTTTACAGATACTTTTCAATGATACACATCTACTTTAAATTAAAATCTTGTTTTATTCAAGCATAATTTTTCCTGCAGATAAACTGGTTTTGAAGGTAAATCTGATGCATTCAGGGTTAGTGAGTTCAAGAGCTGCTTCTTCTCTTTCTCTCTGTTGTATTGACATTTAAACTTCTTTTATTTTTTTTTTCATTATTACCTATATCCCATCATGTATTCTGGGAATTGTTTGCCAGTTTCACTCAAACCTAGATTTATGGAATTCTTTGTGGCTCCATGATGGCAGTAAAGAAATTAGTAACTTTTAATCCTGTAGATTTCTGATTTGATTTATATCTCTCAAGAACATATACACTTGGAAGTTTTTTCCTGTTTTTTTCATTTTGAAAAAAAAAAAAGCCATATTATCAAATACAGAAAAAAAATTAAAGCTATGATGTCTGGATTTAAGCTTTTATGACAGTTATAAATACTCTATTAAGAACAGTTTGGGTCCATATTGCTAAGATCCACAGAGTTTGGATTATAGAATTGAATTAATTTAGTTCAAAGACAAGTAGACTTCTCAGTTCTACTGAAACTGTGCTTTCTAAGATATATAAAAAAGTTGAATGTTCTCTTTTTCTATGTGTACTTTCACACTTTAACCCAGGCAATGAACTGGAAGAGACTATCACAACACTTCAAGAAATGCTGCTTCCTTTGTGTATGTGGCCAAATCAGAATTATTCTTTTGACAGCTTATGCTCGGATTAATTCTTAAATGGTTTAACAGCCCTGTTATTCTTCCTATTAGGAGGAATCCCTCAGCTTTAAAATATTCATGTGGGAATGCAGTCTGGAGATTTTAGCTTAAATCATCAAAACTGCATTGTCATTTCCATCCATCATACTGTCCCATCCAGGAACAAGAATAATTACACACAGAGTTTCTGTGAATAGCTGAGATAGTAGAATAAACAGAACATTCTATGGGCAGAAAATAGAGAAGGACAACCTTAGAAAAGATTTATTAAAATCCAGTACCATGGAGCAATTTGACATATTTCTGGACCTATGTTGTCCAGCATGAATTCATTACTGCTAATTTTCTATGTAGATATGAGTTTGGCATTCATTAGATCAAAATAAATATACATTTGTAGCTTCACTTTCATTAGATTAGAAAGAGAGAACACAAAATTAAAATGTTTTACTTCCTCTCCTGCAACCAAATTATTAATAACATACCACACCATGCACTTGAAATATTTGTACAGAGAATTATATTTGACTTCTTGTAAGTCTCGCCCTATTTTAATACAAAATTATAAACCTGTAAAATTGTAGAAAGGCATATTATCCTAAATGTGGTAGCAGATAACTATACCTCAGAAATGCATAATGCATAGCATATATAATTTATAGCAAAATCATTGTTATTGCCAAGTGTGAAACTTGGAATTCATGAAAGTGGGCAGACTGAAAATATTTTACTCCTTAACTTCAGGAAAAACTGTATTTTATTTCTTTTATTAGTATGTTTTTTCTACCTGAATTTCACTGACTGGACTTTGTTAGGTACTGTTTACATAGACAGCTATTCTGTTGAATATATGTGCATAGAAATTTTCATGGAAGATGGTCATAAATACTAAAGTACAGGTGGGTTTTTATGTCATCTTTACCAAGTCACCCACAGGATGAATGACTACAGCCCAAGAATAATATACTGTAAAATAAAGTATTTGAAACATTCAGCAAGTATGGTCCATATAATATATAGAGTATTATTTTGAAAACTGCATATTCTTATGACTTTCCTTTTTTCTTCTGTCTTTATTAAGAAAGGAAGAAGAGAAACAAAAAGAGGGAGAAAAAACCCCCCTTTCTGCCAGCCCCTGTCAAATACTAGAGAAAACAATCTTTTGGGTATCAAGGAATTGTTTAGTAGGCCTCCACTGCATTTGAGCTACAACATTTCTGTATGACAAAAGGTGATTTTTACTATCCCTGAACTTTAACTTATGTTAATGTTGAATCCCATATTGCCATCACAAATACAATTTGTTTTCAGAAACCTATACAGTTCTGTGCAGGGGAGAGGTGGAAATTTTAAAAAATGAATTTCAACTCATAGGACCTGAAGCCTTAGATTCCAAAGCTCATCCATGGCATAGGTATCAGAATTGCCACCTCAGGCAACTACCTAGGAGACAACAAACTGAATTTGGTAGCTTATTGCACACTTGCCCTGATTTAAGACACATTGGTGAAACCACTCACTTTCTATGCTGTTCTCAAGGTGAAGGCTGAGGATTCTAGTTTCCTCAGCTTGGTAACTTAATCCCAAAGATAATTCCATGTATATGGAACACTAAACTGTTCTTTCCTCCAAATATCTGGAATTTCATGGAATCATAGAATGGTTTGGGTTGGAAGGGTCTTTAAAGGTCATCTAGTCTAATTTCTTGGACTTCTTCAACATCTTCAACTGCATCAGGTTGCTCAGAGCCCCATCCAAACTCACCTTGAATGTTTCCAGTGATATGCCAGTGTTTTACCATCCTCATTGTAAAAAGTTTCTTCCTTATATCTAGTCTAAAACTCCCTCTTTAGCTTAAAATCATCACCCTTTGTCCTTGCAAAAAGCCCTGATAAAAAGACTGTCCCCATCTTTCTTATAGGCTCAACTTTCTTGGATAACACTTGGATAACACGAACAAGACATAAAATAGGAAAAAAAAATATATTCAATCATAAAATAATTATACAAACACGTTAAAGGCAACGAAAGAAAAAGCATTCTTTTTACAGTTTTCAGACCGTAATCTAGTTACAAGCCTTTGGGGGTTTGTTGTTGAATGCTGCAATTAATTTTACATATTGATATGCTTTGAGAATGTGACAGGAAATTAGAAATACAGCATCTTTCATCATAAAAGAAAAAAAGAGGGGAAATATATTGGAAGTAAGCAGTTACCATAGTACAAGTGTTTTTTTAGTTGTTTTGGATTTATTTCTTCTTAAGTAAGAAACAGAAAATAAAATAGGGAAGGGTAGATCACCAATATAAGAACTGAAAAAAAGGTCACACACACAGCAAAAAATTTTGGGGCAGGGTCAATCATCTCCTTAAGTATATGAAGAGATCTGAGAGAATTTATTAACAAGTGAGTAGTTTCATTGTAAGTACACATGAAAACTATTTTTGTCTTCAGTTTGACTGTGATTATTGCTTGACTGTCCAAAAGAAACCAAGACCAGTATCTGCATTTTGAGATGATCATCTAAGATATCTAAGTAGTCAAACCTAGTTCTACCTTCATTGGATTTAATCCTTGCAAAAAAACACACAGAATTTTCTTTTCAAGCGACCAATTGCTTATTATGGCATATTGTGATTGCTTAGCCAGGAATTAGTACAGCATATCTTAAAGCAGAGAGACCTTTTAAAATTTAATTAGTACTAACCATCCTAATAAAAGGTACAACCACCACAACACCAGGTAGACAATTTGTCACTGTCAAAAGCAGGAAAAATACAACTAAGCATAGAGATACATATTTCCTGTCTCCCTGACTTTTATACAGTCATCTATTTGTAAATTACACCAATTTCCTATAATTCCTTTATTGCATTTTCTTATTCTATTAGTTGTGACATGCTTTCATTTCTATTACAAGCCAGAGAAGATGATAACATTAACTGCTAAGGTACAGTATTTCCTTGGTAAATTCCTGGTGAGTCTATTAGCCACACAGAAATCAGATAACACTCCTCCTCGTGTATGGTGACATTGACACAGATAAACTGCTTAAGTGCTCTGAGGACCTTTATGGTGGCTTCAGGACTTAATTTACACTAAGTTGACAGTTGCCCCAAGCAGCCTGTCTACTCATTTGCTAATGAGTAGCAAGGCTAATGAGAAGGAAATGCTGTTTTTCTCTCATTCAGTGAGAGTTACCTGTGGACTGTACATTTTGAGACAGCTGGGCAGGGTGCTGCCGTAGGCTTTCTATTACCCAGCCCCTCTATTCAATCAAATTTATTTCTTGGGAACCAAAATTACTTGTGGTGGCTTTGCATCAGCACAGAGAAGAGAGAAGATAATGAGAGGTGAATATTTTCAGGAGCATAGGAACTATACTAAAGGATTGATAGGATCCATACCCAATTCACACTAAAGCCCTCATGAACACAGACTGTTCTCATCGAGATAGATCATTGTCAGAGGTATTTTGAGCTATTTGAAGAACAGCTCATGTATTTTCTTCCATACCTGGAATCACCTGAAATATTTATTATGAATTGGAACAGAAAAATTGAGCTGTTTATGGTGCCAATTTGCTTACAGATCAGATATCCTACTATATAGGGCTATTTAGGACCTTTTCTTAGAGTGATTCATCAGGATAAATAGGATGATACTTCATCGTAGAAAACTGGCAGAGATAATTTCTCATGGGAGTTTGCAGGGCCATAAAATGTGCAAGGAATCAGTAGTCAGGTGCCAAAAATATCTTAATTTGCACTGATTAGGATTATACCTAATGAGTACATTGTTGTTTAGCAAAAAAGAAATTGTTGTTGTTATGAGGGAGGAAACCCAAACTATCAAGGAACTCTACTGTAAGTTCCAAGCTGTCATGGTTTAATCTTAGCCAGCAGCTAAGTACCACCCAGCCGCTCAGAACTCCCCCGTGTCGGGATAGGGGAGAGAATTGGAGCCTTGCTTTCCTGGGGATGGTTGAACATCTACCTGCCCATGGGAAGCAGTGAATAAATTCCTTGCTTTGCTTTGCTTTGCTTGCTTGGACAGCTTTTGCTTTGCCTATTAAACTGTCTTTATCCACAACTCAACACAACAGATGTATGAACAGGAAAAAAGATGCAAAGCAATCTTGAGTGATAACCTTCCTTTCGTACCTGTTATCCCAGTTTACTCTATGTATTCATTGTTTATGTAGTGTAGTTATAACCCATAGAAGTCACAGAATATTGTATTTTATTAGGCATTATAACGTTAACTCATACACACATCATAGTGACGTTAACTAATTTAAGCTTTCTCTGATTTTTTTCTTGAGAGGTGAACTGAAAGGAACTAATTCTCACAGATGTTAACTTATATGATGAATTTATATTTTCACACCATCTTATCTCAGCTACATACTTGTCTTCTGTCTTACTACAAATACTGTTTGGACTTCATCCAAGGTCAGCTTTTCCTTAGTATAGTCTCCAGCACAATCAAGGCAATTAATTTTTCCCTTTTGACCAAGTTTTTGTTATTCATGCCCTTTCACACCCTCCCTCCAAAAAAAGCTTACTTGCAAAATACTTTGTCACTTTTTCTTCCATCTTAACTAGAATTCTTATAAATAGGGAACATCACAGAGAACAAGGGCAAACAGGTATGCTCTCAGAGATCATTTCAAGTGTAACTCCTTGAATACCTTCATTTTGCTGAAAATCAGATGGAGTAAGCACAGCAGAAAGCTTTCACTGTGGAGACTAATGAATTAAAGCAGAACACCTGATGTGCTAGATCAGAGAAAAGCAATTACTTCTTGTTTGTTCTTTTAACCTGCAGAGGGGGAAACAGCTGGGAGCTATAAGAGAGGTAATGCTACATAAGGAAGCAGTAGGTGGGTGGGTTGGGAGTGTGGAGATACCGAGTTCTGGGGTTTTCTGTACATTGTTGAACACCTCTATGGGGAGTTGGAGTGATAAGGGTAAGTTCTATGTAATTTTTTTCTTAAAATCTCCTTTTTAATTTTGTGTAGTAGGAGTAGCTGGGCTGTTAGGAGAAGTTGGAGCCTGTATGGAATGCTTATTGTGAAGGAATGATAATTCAACCAAATATTTAAAAACGTGATTAAATCTTACTGATTTCAAAAGTAAGCATATGCATAAGTAGCTTGATTACTAAACTTTTTCTTAAAAAAGAAACTCTGTATATTGTTAGTAGTTTGACAACAGTAATAGGATGGTACTTTGAAAATCAAACATGTATCTATGTTGCTGTCTGTATCCCTAAGAATAGCTACTTGCGCATATAAAGTTGTCACTCATTTTCTTTGTCCTTTTTTTCTCAATTCTGGGAAATGTTTTCAAGTCAGACTAGTGGATAGTCTGGAAGAAAGTCTAGATCATTCTGAAAATTCAGGCTTTCACAGTATGTGTAGTTTTAGCCTATGTTATTTGATTCTGAAAAGGTGGTTCTAAAGCTGAGTGAGAAATGCATTAGGGATTCTTTTGAGTCATTTCACATTTGATTCTTCTGGTGTGCTTTCAGTACCTGCAAGAATATATCAAAAAAGAATATATCAAATATAATTAAAATGTTTTGATTATTTTTTCCACTTTTCTTCTTTCTGTTAAAAAAATATTCACACCATAATGTTGGATATAATGTAGATATGCGATGTTCTCTTTTTAAAATTTATTTAATTTCAAATGGTAAACAAAAATGCAGTCAAAGTTACTCTGTTCTCATTTTTTTTTTTTACTGCTTCTCTCACATTCGGGTATTGCTGAATTCATAAATGCATATCGAACTTATACTCACACTGACACTTTTTTGGAGCTTTTTCTCATCCACATGCTGTCCCTTGTGAAATTGTCAGAATTTTATCTCAGGTCAAAATACTACTGTTTTTAAGTCAGAACTTCTTAAAAACTTGGATGGTAATTAAAGAAACTAAAATGACTTTTGTTCGTGATGGTAATATGTGCAACTCTTGTTAACTAATTATTTGTTTTTATTGTTAATTGTCTTTCAGGTAATACAATTATGAAAAAACACAGTCCAGTTTCTGTTGCTAGTCATGTAACAAAAATTTTATCAATCTGGAAAGCTACTGGAAGAGAACAGGCCCTTTCACAAGTGTCTTAAAATTCATTAATTAATGATAGCTTAGTCCTGCAGTGTATTAAACTCTGCTTGCATGAGTCATTGTCTTAACTGGATTTTCTTTTCCTAGCTGAAGACTTCAGCTGTAGATAATTTGCAGGGTAAACAAAATCTAAAACATGTAACCTAGCCTATATACTTCCTAAAATCAAAATTAAGTGACCGTATATGAAATATCTGAGACCCTAAAGCTGTAAAAAAATTTTATGAAGTCAGATAGTAATTTTCACCATCACTCTCTTTCTGGTCTCTGGGAAGGAAAGAAGGGAAAGTTAGTGGCAAGTATACAAATCCTTTGGAAAAAAATGTTTTTAACTACTAGAAAGGATCTAAAATAATGGATTGCTTTGTTTCCAAACAATTGTTGAGGCAGATATTGCCAAATAGAAATGGGTTTCTTCTGATGATTGTGGGTTTTTCCTCCCTTCTCTGTTCCTTCCTTTTTTTTTCTCCTCCTTTCTTTCAGAAGCAACATCTTTTTCTGGGTAATTATGGAAGATTAGCAGTACAAGAATTTTTTGCTTGTGCCCAATAAATTTTTTTTTAAGCTCTTATGCTAGGATTTCATTTTGTTACTTAATTCATGTTATCCTTGGAGTGTCTGATCCAATTATACAGTCAGCTGGGCTTTGATACAGACAACTAAATTAGTATGTGATAGGAACCAAGCTTTAAAATTGTCCATAAACAGAAATGGACGTTTTGTTAAATCTTTACTATGTTCCATCCCTGCTGAGTAATACCTGTAAAAGAATAATCATAAAGAGGTAATTAGGAAGGATAAGAGACATCATTTCAGTAGATATCATCAGTTCCCATCTTAACAAACACACGCCCTGTTTGTATGTAAAAGAAACTCTCCAGAGTGTTTCTTGTGTTTTGTGGAGCTGAGAAATGTGGCTTTAAATATGTACAAAGTCACACTTTCAAATATTTTGTGAATACAGAGGGAAGCAGAGACATGCAAGTCATTAAGTATTAATTAATCTGGCCACCTAGCTGGCTAACCTGCATTTTGAGACATCTATCTATCTTCGTTACCTGTAAGCTTTATGGCATTTCCTGCTGATTGACTTTCAGTTCAAGACCTGGCTCTTTCAGAAGCAGAGCCATTAAGAGCTTCTCCTGAGCACCTTGTAGTGCAATTCCAATGCATGCTCAAACATTAATCTACTGCACACTTCAACATTTACAGGAAGCTATAACTTCATACCATACATAATTTTTCACAGGCTTGTCTGAGTTAAAATACAGTGTTTGGCTTATATTTTTAGACAATTTGGTTGTTTAGGGGTTTTTATTTTCTGTAAGACCACAGTCTTAGAAGGTATTATGTTCATATATGTTATTATGTTTATATCTGTGCTGCTTAAGACTTTCAAATGATTTATTTTTCTTATTGAATATATTCCAGAGAAATGTAAGGGGTGTGGGAACAACTTCCCCCCCCCCGTGTTTCACCTGTAATCAGATTCCTTGGGATGCTTTTGATGCATGGCATGCTGTGATAGAATTCTAACACTTCCAAAATAAGACATATTAAATCCTACTGCTGCTTATACATTTTCAGTGTCTCCGCATGTAGTCAGATCAGCTGCACCTTTAACTACTGTTGTACTATGCCATGTTGCATAATCAGAATATGATCCTGCTACAGCTATAGGCCTTTCATTATGGTTGCTGCTGAATGACTGCATTCAGTATTCTGTATTCCACACCAGGGAGTACTGCAGACGTGCTTTGTGTAGGTTCTGCAGCCACATTAAAAACACTTGAATCTTTCTTCCATTCAGTGTGGACTTTAACAGATTTCACATATGAAGTGATAAGCACTGCATCAAATAAAAAATTATAGAGCTTTTGTTCTGTTACCACAAATATGAACAATTTTGAAGAGATTCTAGAATGTAGCAAAAGTGACAAAGTAGTAATGATTTTTTTTAACATGCTTATTTACCATGCTTAGCCTCAGAGGAGGCTAACTGTGGGAATGAGAGATTTATGAAAGCAGTCCTCCCTGCTTCTATTCAATCAACAGTTTAGGTGAAGCTGCTAACCTTGTAGAAACCTTCAGGATCTATCTAGCAGTGACTGTCATGTTAATGACAGGTATTCTTCCTCAGCTCTGTCACACTGGGATTCCCAGCCTAAGAAGATTCTCCTGACCTCATCCATTTAGCTTCTGTCAGATTGGTGCATGATATCATAGGTTTGGTTTTGGTGGTAGGGAGATTAGGCTTTACTCTCCTTGTACAGACATATCTCTTTTTTTCAGGACCTACCTAGCAATTTAAAGTGAAGCAATTTCATAGTTTGGAAGGAAATGGGTGAGAAACAGTTCTATTCAACTCTTTAGGTTGTGGGAGATCTGAAGGCATCATTCCTGGATGCCTTTAGCAAGTACAGGAGGTTTTTGGGTTTGTCATTTTTAGTTCCCTTATCTGGTTACTTCACTCTGAGGTTTGTAAATTTTTAACACTTCTCTCACCCTAGCTTCTTCCTCCCAGTTTATCTTCTGCAGTCAATGTTTCTTGGGTTTCCTGTAATCTTGGAGGGCATGAAGGCACATCTCATCCCTCAGTCACTTAGCCTTACATTTGAAATGGAATAGAGTAACAGGCCTTTGGAAATGCAGAATTGACTATTCTATTAAATAAATCAAATTTCAATATTATGTAAAGCAAAATAGTTTGCTGGTGGTTAGAAGTATATTATGATCTGATACTGTAAATGTGCTGGATCATTAAATTGAATTCAGTTCACTGGTTTATGCAAAAGTTGCAAATGTTACTATAATACATATTTCCCAGCAAAATCAGTGTGGTTTTATAGGAAGAACTACTAACTCTGGTTTAAAACGTCCAGAAACTGTAGGTTAATGTATCTCAGAAAGGGCTGTTTCCAAGCCAGTTTTCTTCAGCATGTGGTACTCTTTGGTATTCCTGCTGGGTTTCTCAGGCAGGCAGGATGGATCCTACTAGGTAAAGAAAATGGAAATTCCTTCTGAGATTACAGAAACCTAAGAAGCAAATATTGCAGAAAACAAACTGGTGGTAAAAAGTGTATGTGTTGTATGTGAGGGGTTGGGAGGAAGAGAACTGTGTCCAAAACTTAAAAAAACGTCAACTACTAAACAACTTTCAAATTTCTGAATGAAGTAACTAGGTAGGTGAACTAAAAGAAACAGACCTCAGACCTGAAAATCTCCAGTACTTGCTGAAGGCATCCAAGATGCCAATATGTTGTGCCCAGAGGCACAAACATGCAGGGAAAAGTAGATCTGTGATATTCACATTTGGGAGCTTGCTGCCAGCCTTCAGGCAATTGGCAATGAAGATCTAATTCTCTAATTATTCTATTTTAGTATTGAACTTTTATGTATGTTCTTGGTGCTTATTGTTGACACAGCTTGTTTAATCTTAATTCAGTTCCAAGTTTGTTTGAATATAGAGCATTGCTTCGTTTGCAGCCTGGGCTATTTTAGCTTTCTTGAGAGCTTGTTTATCCTGGGTTTTCTTGTCTTCATTTCATCAAGATTCTGATATGCATTATAGAGCAAGTCTCCTTTGGAGCTAGATATGTAAGCTCCTTTCTCTTACTTCTTAGATTTTCACCATTTATTTGACCTGTGGTTGTTCAACCCTGTGAATCTGTGGCTAATGGTTTTTCTGGCTTTCCAGGTGGTTGAGCCCCTAATCTCCTCAGAGACCTTCCTTGTAAGTAAATAAAATAAAAATTGAGGAACAAAGAAGGATAGGAGTGAGTCTCAAAATACCAGAAACTTGGAGTAAGTAAACTGAAGGGGGGATAAGAACTTTCCCAGCAATACCTTGTGATCCCAAAGGTATCCAGAGAGGTGCTGCCACAGGGATCTGAGAACAGAAGCAGATTTCACCCCACCTTCCTCTTGCTTAAGCTCCCTGTGACTGTCTGGACCAGATCTGGGGAAGGGGTTGAGGAGCTCCTGTGACTTGATCAAATCTTGGGGAGTGGCCGCTTATGAACTGTGGAAGGGGATCTTGCTGAGGGTTGAAAGAAGGGCAGCATTTCAGTGAGTGCTGTGCAAAATGTGTGTGTGGATGTAACCATTCCAATAGCACTGTGAAGGTGCTTGCAGTAGAATACCAGAACCAAGCCTCACTCTCTGGGCTGCTGGTTGCTCAGTGCTGCCAAATTCTTTGCAAGGTGTCACCTACATTTGGTGGAAGACTGGGGATAGTTATTTGTCGAATGTGTTTGGTTCCTCTGATTGTAAGAATATTCTGCCTAACTTTAGCTGATATTTTTACTTGTTGGCTGGTTATTTCTCCAGATTTGGTTAGACTTGTGGATCTTTTGAAGGGTTACCCTTCCTGCTCCCTCACTTCCCTCAGAAAACTAATCAGCCCGTCTCTGTTGCTTTCCTGCTTTCTTTGATGGATATAGAGGAGAGGAATTACTTTGATAACCAAACTACTTGGTTGACAGTGGCAATATCTCCAGATTATTTGGAGCTTTTACCTAGTAATTTCCCCCCTTTGTTTTACCTCACCAATCTCTGCAGAAGTTTTGGAATATTACTCTGTGTTCCTACTTCACTGTGTGCAAGCTTTAGGTTTAAGATGTAGCCATGCATACAATTAAAATGCTTATTATGTAATGGGAAGAACCATTTTAAGAACAACAAATAGTTTTCTTTTTCCCCCAGGTCTTGTCTCTGTCCTCCTATAGTCATAACATAGTGTGCTGTGTCCTCCAATATGCTGCATTTGATTGCATTAAAAAAATGACTTAGATGTTGAGATAAATTCTAGTCATTATGTGGAATAGATGAAATATCAAGGTGGAGATGGCTAAGCTTTCAGTTGGATCTAGTTTGCATAGGTTCTATATGTTCAGTAAGAATGGTTATCTTAAGTTTCATTTATTCTAATATAAAAATATTAGATCACTGACACTTTCTTTTGCATATGTTTGCCTGCTTCTTCTAGGTTGACTCTGTGTAGAACTCACCTTTTCCACATACCCAAGAATTCTGTTCACATTGCTGATATTCTCTATGGTGAACTCCAGGCTTCATGATTAAATTTATTTATTTTTTTTTTAAATTCTCTTGTGAAGCATTCAAGAATGAGTCTGGGGGTTTTTAATCCTCTGTTCACTGGAAACATCTTCATGCTTTGTAATAGACAAGTTACATTTTTATCTGCCATCATCTTGTTTTACAACAGAATGAGTGTGGTGTCACTGAGAATGTCATCCATTTGCCAGCTACTTCCTTTTCCAATCATTAACTACATAGACCCATGAGATTTTTCTACTTAAAAATATCTGTGGTTGTTTTGAGGAATCACTTTTAAACTTTATTTCCGATTGCTTAATTAGTTTCTAAATCAAGATATTTGCCCCTTAGAAAACTACCTAGTACACAGCTGGTGACATAAAACTAAATAATTAATATCCTTATGTGTAATTAAAAAAATTAATACTCCTTTAGGAAAGGTCTAATTATATTATTTTTGAAAACTGAAGTTAATTAAGCCCACCTTCATCTCCTCCCTGTCTGCTGTCTGTGTGTGTTTGCAGAGTACTGCTATTGGGTTAAGGGAATGAGATTTCTCTTCCCTGTCTGCCTCCTCCCCTTAGTGGAGCCATGCTGGCTTGAGTCTATCAAGTTATATTTATCCAACTGTTCTGCCATCCTATCTTTAATTAGATTCTCTATCAGTTTGCTCAGTAATGGGACAAATCTCACCAGGTTGTAAATTCTAGGTTCTTTTTTAGCAGCATTATTTAAAAATAGGTACAGTATTATTATTTCCCCCACCACTCACCAGCAGTTTAAGTGTTTCTGTAAGGATATTCTGCAGTTTTCTTTTCAGCATTTTTTTTTTTTTAGTGTTTGATACTGCAGCTAATTCTCAACCTTATCCTATTACCCAATCCTTAACCTTCTTTTCATGTAGACCAAACTTTCTTAGACTGATATGAAGTTGCTGATTTTTAAACTAGTGATTTGACAACTACCATATGTATCCACAAGGGATACTTATGAAAAGTAATCTTACTGGCCAGCATCTGAAATTCGCAACAGAAGTCTTACTGTTCTATTGTAGAAACATAGTGAGCCTACACTCAGGACTTGTTTAAAATACCTGTCTTCAGGAATTTCTCTCATTTCCTGGTTTTTGCACTTTAATTTGCACTTACTTGAAGTACACATCCATTCGGAAAACTAAATGCAATGCGAATACAGCCATATAGAAACAACGATGAACTTTAAACCGATGCTTTTCTTCCCCTGACCTTTACTGGGCNTTTTTTTTTTTTTTGGTTTTGGGTATGTGAAATAACATTCCCGTCTTCCAGAGATTTGGTTATCTTTATATTGTGCTGGAGAGCTTTCACTTTGAGGGAGAAGGCAGTAAAACTCTTCATCTGCGTCACCACTTCTGTTGACTGCAAGCAACTAAAAGTGAGAATTTAGGTAGCTGTGCTGAACTCCTGCCCCTTGTGAGTTTTGGTTTGGTTTTTTTAAGTCTTTGGTTTGTTTTGGTCAAGTTTTTTAATGAGTTGTTCTGTTTTAAAAGCAACTCTCGTTGCAATTACACAGCTTTAAATACAAGGTCTCTTCAATGAAAACAATATTTTTATTTGATAAGGGATAAAGCTCTCTTCCTCTCTTAAAAAAAAAAAAAACAAAAAAAAAAAAAACCCAACAAAAGGTTAGGACAAAAGCACTTTTCNTTTTTAAACTAGTGATTTGACAACTACCATATGTATCCACAAGGGATACTTATGAAAAGTAATCTTACTGGCCAGCATCTGAAATTCGCAACAGAAGTCTTACTGTTCTATTGTAGAAACATAGTGAGCCTACACTCAGGACTTGTTTAAAATACCTGTCTTCAGGAATTTCTCTCATTTCCTGGTTTTTGCACTTTAATTTGCACTTACTTGAAGTACACATCCATTCGGAAAACTAAATGCAATGCGAATACAGCCATATAGAAACAACGATGAACTTTAAACCGATGCTTTTCTTCCCCTGACCTTTACTGGGCTCAACTTTACCCCAGGCTCTCCTACGTCTCCCCAGATTGCAATGAGGGAGAGTATGAGGGTCTCTGGTCGGTCCATATCAGCTCCTCCCTGCCACTCCTCCCTCCTCACACCTTTCCCTGCTCCAGCCTGGGGCCTTCCCATGGGTTGCAGGGAANATCCATGGTAGCTTCCATTTTGCATGGCCTTGCTGATCCTGCATCAGAGAGCAGCAACAAAGCCTGAGCTCAGGTTTTGGTGCTGTTCCCCAACTGCCCAGTGCCATGCCAGTTTTAAAAGACCATTTTTAAATGTGCTTTTAACACCACTACAAAAGCATTAAAAAAAAAAAAAACAACAAAAAAAAAACCCCAACAAAATGTTAGGACTAAAGAGCTTGTATCAAGTTGCAATTAGAGATCTAAAAACCTAGATGTAGCTTAATGAGTAAATGAAGAGTTGGATAGTGGTGATCCATTGTAAGAGGTTTTAATGAGAAAAATGCTCTTTAATCATCTGATGATTATAGAAGAAGTGTAGTAATCTGTGCCACTTTGATGTCCTGGCGAGGTAATTTACTGTTTTTTATTTTCTTGCTGTGAAGCTGAATAGCCTTACTCTGCATCCACACAGCAATCTGAAACATCTGGTGTCTGCTGTATTCAGAAGTCTTTTTTTAAGTGTTCATCCCAAATTGAGTGAATGGAGAATATACAATTTTTACTGCTGATGCACAGAAACATATGAGGGGCTGTGAACGTGGTTAGAGATAGAATTACTGCAAGGTACATTTTGTAAGCACTTTCCTTTTCAGAGAATCTATGTACTTGTATCTGAAAGCTGGGGGGGTTTTTTAGGGAGTAATCTAAAAGCTGTGACTGGCTGTCTCAAAAAAATGAAAAGCAATGCCCCACACCAAGTGCCTGTCTGCTGCCACAGTGCATGAACACGCCCTTTAAAGCTGTAGGTTTTGAAGTGTAATGGCCATTTTTTTTTCACAACTGGAAATACTTTTGAAGTTTGTAATGTTTGTATCCTTACAAATGGAAGGAGCAGCATCCCATTTCCACAAGATATTGCGGCTGTATGTGTGAAGCAGAGTACAACATCTTACACTCTCCCAGGCATGAACTGTAGCCTCACAGACATCCTTTGTTTTGACCCCAGTTTTTCTATTCAGTACTTATCTCAGCGACCATGATGATATAGTTGTGACTAACTACTAGCACTGTTCATTAAAAGCCACAAAACCAATCAATAGATAGCCAGCTTCTTTCCTACCTGAGGACTTAGCTGTTTGTGGCACTTTCTTCACATAGTAAAATGCATAAGGTATGAAGCCTATACATACTCTCCTTTCCACACCTGAGTCACAAACTGTAACTTAAAAACAAAACATGGTTGTCAGAACTTAATTGAGTGTTTAAATTCATTTTTTTTCAGCTCAGTTACAATTATACCATAAAGTGTTTCATGCCTTCAATTTTTGCAGTTGCTTTTAAAGGCTGCAGTTTATATGTTGTCTAAATGCTTGGTTATGTCATTTCAGTGAAAGGGTACAAGAGTCATCTGTTGCTAGCACCTATTTCTGATATTTTTTGTTGATATCCAGTGGCATGGTGACTGCACAAGGATAAGCAAAGCACCAATCCTTAGATGATCAACACCTTCCTTGTTACAGAACAAAGGGAAAGGGTAAGAGGTTTATCTCCTTTGCTTCAGCATTCTATATGGATCCTGTTCCACAAGGTTGGAAGTGGAAGCAGCTTTCAGGACTAATCCTGAGAGCAGACTGTTGCTAAAATTAACAACTTCCAAAACTTGTTTGGGGACAGTTCTGTACCCTGTGGTTACATTGCTAGGAACATGTATTCAGATTCATGGAATGTAATGGTTATGGTGGCAATAAGTTAGCAATCTGTTTGAGTAAACTATTTCTCATTAGCTCTTTTATTTTTAAGTTCTCTTGGTGTAAAGCCCTTTTTCATGATTTATCAGCAACTGGTATAAGCAAAACCCTGAACTTGAATGAGGGTCTGTAGGTACTACTGCCATATAAATGGCTATTTTGTGTACATAATATTGTAGTCTTCGGGCTGCTAATTGTTGTTGTCAAATATCCTAGAATCTAAGGAAAAAAGCAACCAACGTAAACAAACAAAACCCCAAAATCAACAAACCAAACAAAACACCACCACTTTTAAGAATATCTGTTAACAGGCTACCTGAAGACCTGTGAAGGACACCTTTATTTTGTGATGTTGAGATAAAGTCAAATAAAGCTTAGCCTTTCAAGGATGGATCACATTTTTCTAATGAAAATCTAAATAGATGATGATACATGAGCAGTTACATGTATTTTGAGTCAGAAGTGCCCTGATACATTGACTGCGGTTAAAGAGAGCAAGAAAGTAGCAATAGGAAAAATATGTAATACTCTGTTAATGATTTCACTATCATGACTGCTTCTAGGGTCGTATTTAGATAGTGGATTTGCTGAAGCACTCCTTCTTCTAAAAAAATAGGAAGAAAACTCAAAGCATAGACTACACAAAGCTATGTGTAGTCCTAAACACCTGAGATTTTGTTTTTGTTGTTTTGTTTTTTTTTCTTTTGCCCTTTGTGCTTTGAGAAAATGAAAACAACGGTTGTGCAGAGTTTGGGCTGAAAAAGTAAAAGCTGTGTAATGAGATTACTATAGCTATCACAGTGTGATTCTATTATACAGCTATGTCTGTGTCCCACTCTTCCAATAAATCATAATAACCAACTGACAATGCAAATATCACAGCATGTTGTCTGGGAATTATTCTGACTAGTTTGTAGCCCGTAAAGGCTCTACTCACTCTCAAGCAATGAGTCCTTCTCCCATAGCTGTTATTTTTCCTTGATTCTCTGTACCATAAGAGATATTGAGATTGCAGTGGCCGTAATTCTGGTTCAAAGGTGCTTGTAATAACTGGTGTGTGTTACCTTTCAGAGCTTTTGGGAGTATGCTAGTAATACAAAAGTATGTTTTTACAATCTTCTCTTGCAGAATATCTACAACTAGATTTTTAAATCCTTGTATAAAGCTTTAGTTTTAAATCTTGCACAAAGATAAAAATGTATATTAAACCACTATAGGAGCATATAGTCTGCATATGTTCTCAGTAACATGTCTAGAATATGATAGTATCTATAGATGCAAAAATCATTCTTAAATTGTAATACTTATATATGTTGGGGGTTTTCCCTTTTCTTTTATCACAGAAATAGTAGACTTCCTGATCTTGAAATTATAGTGTTTTTTTTAACCTTTAGTATATTTTTGTCTCTCCCTGCAATAATGATTTCTGTGTAATAAATCAAGGTGTTCTTTTCAAGCTATTTATTTTTCTACTGTGTGCTGAAAGTCTGTATTCTCTGGTGTGACAAAAGTATGAGACATTGGCTCCAATGTAAAGCTTGGTAATACGTGCTAGGCTTGTGGAAAAATTCTACAGAGAAAGATTAAAGCATGCAAATGCTTACACAGACACTTTTTTTTCTTGAGGTCTAGTTTAAAGTTCAGAAGAATTAGCATGTTTGAAGTCACCACAACATTGTGCTATAAGGTGACTAGAGTTAACAACCTATCAATACTTCTAATATCCCTGTTTATTGCAAAAAAAAAAAAGACTTCAGACACAGTAACTAGCTCTTATTTGTAGTGTGATCATGTTAACTTTCTGGCCCACTTAAGTTAAAATGTTAGCTCTTGTTATTGAAAACACCCAAACATTAGATTTTTTCAAAATAGTTAATTCTTTTAAACTTGTACCATTTGGTGCATCTTGGTTTAACCTCAGCTGGCAACTAAGCACCATGCAGCCACTCACTCAGTCCTCTGCATCCCGGTGGGATGGGGAGGAGAACTGAAAATGAGTAAAATTCATGGGTTGACATAAGAACAGTTTAATAATTGAAATAAATATAAAATATAATAGTAATAATAATGCTAGTGAAAAGGAAGATAACAGATAACTAAAACCCAAGAAAGACAAGTGACACACAATGCAATTGCTCACCACCTACTTGACTGATGCTCAGCTCATTCCTGAGCAGTGATCAGTCCCTCCTGCCCAACTCCCCCAGTTTATAGGGGACCTGATGGGATACACCCGCTGGTACTGAGGGAACTGGTGGATGAGGTTGCCAAATCTCTCTCTATTATATTCCAAAAGTCTTGGCAGTCCAGCAATGGACTCTCGACAACCTCTGCTAGTGTTTTGCNGACAACCTGTGCTAGTGTTTTGCCACCCTCATTGCAAAAAAATTTCTTCATAATATCTAATCTGAATCTACTCTATTTTAGTTTAAAACCATTACCCTTGGCCTGTTGCTACAGGCCCTACTAAAAAGTCTGATGACAATAATGTTTTCTACTGGAAGTTTAGTTTAACATGTAAAAAGGACAATTACTGCTCCATTTATTAGAATGTTTGTAAAAAAATACTTACCAGGGAATAGGACTTTTCTCTCTATTCTTCTCAAGATACATTCCTGCTAACATACTGATAAAATTATTTGAAAAATCTACAAAGAGCAAATGCTTCTCTATCAAAATATACAAAGAAGCTCGGTAGAACAAGCAGTTTAACTGAGAGAGAACTAGTGGGAAAAGAACTGGTAAGCAGCCTCCCTCATGCTCCAAGCCCTAATTTTTTAGAAAGTGTTATGGGCACATCTGAAACCTTTCAGATAAATGTTTTATTGGATGAATACTATTTCAGTGGTGCATGCTGGCAGCAGGGTTATGACTGAACTACAACAAATGCCGGGATTCAGTTAACTATGCTTCAGAATCGCTGGGCTGGACTGTAATTACCTACTGTAAAAATAGGGAATTGTCATGCCTGGTAACACTGGAAACAGCATCAGCAAGAACTTGTTCCTTGAACACAGCAGAAAATCCAAGAAGCTTGTGTGTAGACAGCTTCTGCTGCTGTTCACTGATAACATAGTGTACAACTTCTTTTAAGAGCAGGACTTCATTCTAAAATAGGCCAATAGGAGCAGAGAAATATATTGCTACTTAATGTGTAGATAGTTATCACTGACTATTAGAAGCCTTCTGTGTGTACAGATATGTTTTGCGTCTATAAATTTGATATTTTTTAATTTTTAAGTTGTTTTTCTTTGGCTTTATTGCTAGACTTGTTGAGACTAATGTTCCACTCAATACCTGTATTGTATTTCATCCCTGATTAGAGTAATTTCATCTATCCACCTGTATGTGTACCTATTAATATTTAAGTGCTAGGAACTCTTCTGGAAGGGTGAGGGATGTGGTGAATACTCACCATCTCCCAAAGTGTTGAAGTCTCACCACCTGGGATCTGGGGGTCCCTAGAGTTGGGCAGGAATCTGATGCTTTTTCCTGTAGCTTCCCTATTCTGAAGACATCTATGCATTTCTTATCCTAAAAGTCATTCCAAAGAAATACCTGCTATTACTGCAACTTAGCAGTTGGAGAGAGTCTTAATCGTTCCCTGTTGGTTGCTGTTTAGCTTAATAATGAGATGATGTCCACACTAGCAGTTTATGACAGTGCCTGGGAAGTTTCCTAAGTTCTGGAACAAAATTATCTCTATTGTGAGGGGAAAAAAAAAACCCCACAAAACCCCCAAGCAATTCACTAGGCTTTAAGCCTGTTCTCACTAGTGTTCTGTTCTCACTAGTGTTCCTCCAAGCACTTTTTCTTCACAGTTCAGCAACAAGAATGTTTCAGAGATCATTTTAGATCATTTTAGGATTTTTTGGGTAAGCAGTTTTCCAACACTATCCTGTTGTGAAGCCTAAAAAATATTATCAGAAGGGACACATATTACTTATTCGTAGCAGCTTGAGTGTCTGAGAATATTCCTAGATCTACTCAAATTTGTTATTATAGATGTAACATGGAAGTCCTTATTCCCCATATTACTGAACAGAGATGGAAGCAAAAGTGCCCTAGGTACTGCTTTAGAGCTTAAATCTTCATTCTCTTGTAGCTGGTACAAGAAATTGCTAGGGGTGCTTTTCTCCTTCTGACTAGCTCTGTCTCTGTCATTTCTGCTGACACAAGCATCTATGTCATTAAGCACAAAGAATTCTTACATCTGAGGTATATTGTTCGATAGCTAATACAGGATCTGTTCACAAATCAGTCTACATTATGATGTGTGGCAAAGAACATAACATTTTCAGAGTAGCTTAGTCCTTGATTCGTGGGTAGAAAGCTTTATACATTTGCTAAATATTAATTTGAAAGGTGCAGAATGATCCCTGAGAAGATCTAAATATTTTCAGATAGAGTGAAATAACTTTGGAAATCAAATTAGAAGAGTTGGAAGTAGCAATAGGTAGCTTAAACTTCAGCTCTTCAAGACTGTTAGTGTTGTTAGAACTGCAGTAAATTCTTCAAGCTACAACTAGCATCTCACTTTTTTTTTTATGCCAGATACTGTTGTACATATACACAGTGAAAGGTTGCTTCTAGTATATAGTTCTAGTTTTAATGGGCAAACAAAAAACAAATTAAGGTTAGAAGGTCAGTCTTCTAAGCCCTTTTCTACTGAGCTACCTACTGTTATGCTTTCTCAAATGAGAACATAGACACACAACCTAGGGAATCAAGTTGACATTGCATATTATCTTGGTAAGGATATTGTGTGCTCTTATGAAGCACTGCATATGGATATCTTAAAGTTAATTGGACCTTTAGAAGTGCTTTGTCTTTTTTCTCTGGTTAAAATCTCAGGCTAAGTCCGTGACTTTGAGATAGTATAGTCTCCTTTTCTTTTTACTTGCCAGTCACATTAGGATGGATTTCCTCTTGTAAATACTGCTATACTCTAGGATGCTAGATAATGTAAAGCCTTCCCCAAGCTGATTGTGTTTTCAGGTTTTTTGACTTTTGATTTGTCTTCCTATTAAACAACAAGCTAAACTCATCCCTTTTCCCACCTTTGGTTCCTCCCCTAAACATCCTGCAAATAAGTCCTGTGACCCTGAATTGCTGTTCCTATGCATCCTACAGTGTGCCCCCTAGGCCCTTTTAGTCTGAAATGTGACCTACAGAGCTGCTTCTGATGGCTCCTTGTGATGGGTTTCATGCCAGGACCTCATGTCAAGGCTCTCTTGGGACAGCTCTGGGAGGGACTTTGTTCCTTGG
Source organism: Brachypteracias leptosomus (assembly GCA_013401335.1). Classification (NCBI taxonomy): domain Eukaryota; kingdom Metazoa; phylum Chordata; class Aves; order Coraciiformes; family Brachypteraciidae; genus Brachypteracias; species Brachypteracias leptosomus. Next base: position 38,012 of record VYZX01029398.1, on the reverse strand, counting down.
GAGTCCTTGATTTAGGTTCCCACCTATGTTTGTGCATCCCTGTGTTTCGCTGAGCTTGTGGGGGTGGGCCTTTGATGGGCTAATAGCTCCTAAGATTGGCCTGGGAGCAGCTTGGGCAGAATGTTATTTGGGGTCCCACCTCTGCCATTGTGTTTCTGAGCTCTTTTGTGAGTTTGTAGATTATCACATAACCTACTAATAATGAATGGAGTATAATTTCTTATGAATAATAGGCTGTGTTTGCTAGTTCTCTGTTATAATGGAGAATTACTGTTATCCACTTGCAACATATGTGAGTCTCCAGAGGAAGATGTTCCGAGTTGAAATAATTGTAGGTTACTGTTAGATTTTTTTTTTTCAAGACTATTATGTTGTTTGCCTTTGTTTTGCTCTTCAAATACTCTTCATAAATGATCCTTTTGACTTCTGTTTTTAAGGAGCGTTCTTCAGAAGACTTAAACTGTAGCAGGCACATAGGAAGCAGCTGACATGTTCTTGTCTTTCATAAATGAGTATGGAAAAGAGGAATTAAATTTACTTTGTTCTCTTTAAGCTTCCCTAACTATCTGTCTTGTTGTTTTTACAAGGTCATGCTATGTTTTCCTAATTGTTGAGTTATTCTGGTGTGACAGAATTGTTCTATGGAGAAGTTTTGCCTGGGATAATGTCAGCAGGAAAACAAGTTTAGACAGCCCTGTGATTCAGAGCTTACAAGGGATCAGTCTCTAGTGCACAAAACTGCCTGCCACTGAGCAAGATGAAGCTGAATGGGCCATGAGAGAAGGAGAGATATTCTTTATCAAGGAATGTAGACTTTTCTGAAAGATGTCAACTGGGGAAACATAGCACAAGGATGTATGCTCTGCAGTTGGAATTTGTCTTGCTGTGTTGTATTGATCTCTGAAGTTACTTCCAGTCACTGGAGAAGGAGCTCATTAGTTATTGCATTAGCCAAACTAGCATTTATTTTTTTAAAATGGTGCTTCTAGATTCAGAAAAGCTAAAACAGCTGGTTGCTATCACATTTTAAATGTTATCACTGAACTGTCTTCTCATTTTCTCTTGTCTAATTGGGATGAATGTAAGAATTTACCTACAGGTTGTTAAATGGTTGGTTCCTTGTTGGTTACCTACACGGAAGCACATAATTTTATGAGAAGCTAGGTGTAAGCCAAAGGAAGTACTCAAAAGTACTTGCTGGAAGCTCTTTGTGCTGAGCTTGAGTAATCAGATTTAGCTGAATGAGGGGAAGTAGAGATACAGAGCTTTCGCTGCTGTGTGCCAGGTCTCTGGAATATGTGTTTAAAGTAGCTTTGAGGATGGGTGGAACTCCCTCTGTTCAAGCTCTGTCTATGTCCCACTATTGGTGTGAGAAGCCTTGGTGAAATCCTTGAGGAAAACCAGCCTGTATCTGAATTAAATCTGTTTGTTGTTTCCCACATCTCTTCTTCTAGGAGATATTCTGGAATTTTTACAGAGGGAGGTAAAAGAGTTGGTGGAATAGCTACTTGTTATCCTATTTAAATCCTCACAGATGATAAAATTTGGTACCTCAATATTTCACAGTCTCATGTCAACAAAACGTTGGAGTCGGTGTAATTTTAATATTCATATATTCTGGTAGCTGCTTATTAATGGTTTTCTTCTTAACTGTCTTATACCAATTTTTCAACAAGCAGACATGAGAGGTAGTGATGGGTTTT
>VYZX01029398.1:5117-36291 GCA_013401335.1 Brachypteracias leptosomus | reverse complement strand
TGAGAGAATAAGCAAAGAGCTCAGTGTTCAGATCAAAAGATTTTTATGGCCACTTCTACAACTTTATAGGAGCAGAATGTATCTCTTTCAAGCTTAACTGACTGCAAATTAGCCATTATTTCAGCACCTTTATAGATTGTCTCATTAGCATTTTAGCTCGTAAATAGGCAATCTGTGACTACCCATACGGTATACAGGCAGTGATTTTTCCTCAACTTGATGATTATATTGCTCTCGTCTTCTTTCTAAAAAGTTGTCAAATTGTCTTTTGAAGTTATGTTTAATTAACTGAGTTTAGCTTCATAGAAGTGTCTTTCAGTGTTGGGTTAAAATGTTGTTTCTATATGACTAGCGATCTAGCCCACCCAATAGAAAATATTTCCTATATTTGAGTGAGTTACTCTACTAGAAATAGATCAGACAAAGTGTTGATATCTGTTAGCCATAGATACATCTATTATATCTATGTGTAGTGGGTCTGGCTGAGCTGATTTTCCCCATACAGCCTCATGCTGCAGTACTGGTGGGAAGTAGAGACTAATAGCTCTGTTTGCTTTTGCTTTGCATGCGTGGCCTTGCTTTTTTTCCTGCTGTTTATTAAAACTGCTTTTTATCATAACCCACAGGGGTTTTTTTCCATATTATTCTTGCCCTGCTGATAGAGGTTGGGGGTGGGGAGGGGAGTGATAGAAGGGCTTGGTTGGGTACCTGGTGCCCAGCCAAGGTAAACCCACCACACTATGGATGTAACTCCTATGAGCAGTTTCATGTGTAGAAGCATTTACAGGAACTCAGCTTTTAAGAAGATAGTGCTGCCATCTTCCAAGTATTAAAAGAATAAGAATATCAGGCTGAAATGATGCCTTTGGAATATATTGCAGCTGCTAGTGGTTTTAAAACCTGGAAAGCATAAAATTCTTACAGCACTTAATTTTACAGAGAACATAATTAGAATATTTAGATGGTTTGTTAAAATTTTCCAGAAATTGTTTAAATCAAAATGCACTTTCTGCAACTTTGTATTCTACTCCTTTAAAATACCTTCTTTTTTTTCCCCCTTCAATATCTCATTAAATAATGAAAAACATTTTCAGAAGCTTATTTTAAGATATCATACCTATAATGAAAAGGAAGTGAGAGTGCAGTAGAAAGGGATGTCTTGAAGAGATCTCAAAAGACTGTATTGACAATCTCCATGCTCCATGACTGAAATCTGAGATATTGGATATCCAAACAGCCACTTGCAGCATATATATGTTTTTTCAGTTGAAATCTTGGATTAGCTATGCACTACAGCACACAAATTCCACTAATTAGGGTAAATATACTTCAAACATAACCACATAGGAAAGTGTGTAGTACAAATGTAATTATAAGCTTTAATGATAGTTTATAAAAACATGTATGTGCTTTATGTTGTTTTCAGCTTTGATTCTTATATGGAGGTCATAACAAATTAAGTAGTCTTCAGAGATCCTTCTCCCTCTCTGCTGAGAGAACACATTTCATACCTGGTATGCAGCTTTATAATTCTCCACCATTTGCCTTCCCTTGGGTATGAGCTTTTATCCTGTAAAAATGGAGTTTTAACATTGTAAGTCTTAAATGTTGAAACAGTTCTAACTATAACCTTTTTTCCCACTGTAATGTTATGGACTAAGTGGCCTGTGGTGTAGCTCACATTTCCAGCACTAGCACTTGCTTTCAGAAATAAGCTATGCTCCGACTATGAGGGACAGCTGCAGTTGTGCCAGTGTTTGATACTTACAAAGAGTACTGGGGAAACAAATATTCCTGCCTTCCCAGAGGTAAACACAAAGACTGGCGCAGCAATGTTGTGTTTGGATATGAAGTAGTCATACAAGGCAGTCCTCTCCACCTAAGAAGATTCATATTATCAATCAGTCGATGGAAAAACTTGTTTTAAGGTTAGCAAAACTGAAGTACACAGGATACGGAAATCTTCAGTACTAGGAAATGGACAGGATCAGCTCTTATGGCTTGTTCAGCCTTTCATAGCTGTAATTATACAGATAAACTTCCTCCTGCCAATGGTGATGTGTTTTATTTTTTTAAAAAAAGGGTTTATTCCATGAATGTTTTCATTCCATGACATAAAATAGGATTTTTTTCTGTTTTGTTCTGCAATAATTTAAGATTTCTCATAACCAAGACAAGAATGAGTGTCTTCTGGAAATTATGGTTTTTTACATAGCATATCTAGTTGGATTGGATTGGTTAGTTTTATGTCATTATTTTTGATGAAGAAACAATTCTATGTAGATAACATACAGCTTATCATGCTATCAGATAGGTTCATGAGGGGCAAATGATATTCAGATAAAGGACAAGGTTGTTCTTTTTCTCATAACCATGTCATCAGTCACATGGGTTAGCCCATTTAGGATGTGCTTAATGCATTTTTCTTTGGTCTGTGTGAAGCCAGAAACATATTTTGCAAGAATTTTTTTGACTAACAAACTGGATTATGGGTGCACTGGTCTCATTTTCTAGCTGTAGAATGAAAATGTCATCACCATTAACTGAAGGAGGTCTGGAAATACTTCAGGGTCACACTGTAGAGTACTCTACAGAAATATTGACAAGAGCTGAATAAGCAAAAAGGAGGTAAACTAGAATCATAGAACTATCTGGGTTGGAAGGGACCTTTAAAGATCATGTAGTCCAACCCTCCTGACATGAGCAGGGACATCTTTCACTAGATCAGTTTGTTCAAAGCCCTGCCTAACCCAGCCTTGAACACTTCCAAAGATGGAAGTGTTTCCTTTACTGAAGGAATTGGCTGATGTAGTTGCTGAGCCACTCTCCATAATATTTGAGAAGTCCTGGCAGTCAGGTGAAGTCCCTAGAGACTGGAAAAAGGGAAATATCATGCCCATCTTTAAAAAGGGTAAAAAAGAAGACCCAGGGAACATTCTATTTCAAGGTTGTGGAATATGTCAGCAGGAGAAATGTTTTTATTAAATTACTGGGTTAAAATTTGGAAGATCTTTCTACTGCTCTTCAGGCAACAATCATTTTCCTAAGAACTCTTCAACAAAACCCCATATTTTTATCTTTTTTAGTCTAAGCCTTACTGGAGACTTAAGCAGCTACCTGTTTCCTGTATAGTTTTCCTCTAATGCTTTGTAGAGTTTTCAGTAAAAGCCCTAGACTTTGAGAAGTGCATCGACATTGTTGATTGCCCAGTTCATAAATTAATACTTGTCCAACAGCATTCAGGAGGTACCATGAAGAACCAGCAATTTTTGTAATGGGCTGCTAGAAATTTTCCAAAGTGAAGCATTAGTATAAGTTAATTTTCATATACCTGGCATAAATCTGTTCATAACAATGGTTTTCAAATTGCATCATTAACATGGCAGCACATTATAATGGTCTAATCACTTTCTATCTGTATTGCATTTATGGTACTTTTCAGGACTATTCAGCTATTGAAAAAATTTGATATGAAATTCCTGGGGTCCAGTACTTAGTCAATTAATTCTTTCAAAAAAACTAGTTTATATAGCATGCAACAGCAAACCGTGAGTTTTCAAGTGGTTTGTTCTTAGGATTGCTTGTGTTTTGCAATTTCTTGTCATGCTTTTATCAGAAATAAATAATGTAAGAATCGGTTTTCTGTTTTGATGATGATATGTCAGCTTTCTTTAAAGTTACGTACTAATTCTGAAATGAAAAGACCTTTTGGAAAACATGGATTTATTTATTTTTTTTGTCTCTCACCTTCCTTGTGTTTCTGTGCAAAAGTCTAGTCTCTTTTGTTTGCCATTGATTATGTTTACAGACCATAATGTGTGATAGGCTCTGGAACAGCGCTGCCTGGAAAGAGGAAATGAACTTTTTTCCCATGTTTTCCATAAGCATAGGTGCTACAGTGCATTAAGGAAACAACTGTAAGTTTCCAGACTGAAGAGATACCTAGAATAACTATATGCAACTAAGAAAAAAAGCTCTTGCTTGTCAAAGAGAAAGAAATAGGCGTATGATAATGAAGAACCTATTCCAAACATATATGAAACTGTCAGGTGAGAAGAAAAGGGCACTCCATGGAAAGAGATGAGGATTATGAGCATAATAAATAGTGGATGCCTGCATGGAAAAGTACAGAACTGATCTGAAGACAGATTACAAACTGGGTTTTATGCTGAAAAAGAGAAAGCATCTTTTAAAGAAAGTAGCAATTCTTTTGCACTTGCTTTCTGCCTGATGTAACATTGAGATTTTTTTAAAAAAAAAAAATTCCTAAAAATATTATTTTGGATTTTTTGTTTTTTTGCTTGATATAGTCACTAGTGAGGCAGGATAGATGAGTCTGATTTCCTGACAAATCAGTGCTGCTTCTCACAAATCTATTTTGTTGTTTAGTTGCTGAAATCTATGACATCTCTGTCTAGTTAGCATCAGGATGGGGTAGTAGCTACAGCTTTAGAGAGATGTACTGTCAGCTGATTTCTTGAAATATAACTTGCTCCCAATATTTTATTTTGACTGTAAATGAGAATAAGGTAGCTTCTCAGTTGCAACCCATACAATAGAAGATGGAAGAAATCAGATTTGGAGTTTCTTATATTGGTGGACTTAGATAAATCTAGCACCGATCCCTCATACTGCAAAAAAATCTTATTCTGCAGAATGAAACAGTATAATATTAATGTCTTTCATCTGATAGTAATTGTCTCTCTTACCAATGAAACATGCATAATTATATAACTTCACTTATTCAGTACCCTCCTAATAGACCTTCCCTGTACTAATGACTTTTTCCCTCAGTTGCCTTCTGAGATTGACACAAAAACCTCTGAAGTTAAATAAAGCACATAACTTACTGCCTTGTAACCAGGATGCCAAACCGTCTTGTTTGCCTGCTGAGAGGATTTAATCCTTGTTGTTAAGGATGCTTATATGAAATTATAACTCAAAATAAGTGATTACATTCTTGCTACTTCTCAGATGTGCAGGTGGGCTGATTATGCAGAATGATTTTTATTTTTTTTCCCAGAAATCTAAAGGGAGATAGATGAGATAATCTGGTCTTGAAGTTGTACTAATATATGCTTCTGCTGAACTCCAGTCTAAATGAATGTCTACTTATTTTAACTACAAAATTGCCTGTAACTTCTCCTGATTCCAGAGTTGAAAATGAACACTTAAATTACTATCTATGCTGTATTATGATGGTCAAATCAGTTAATTTGTAAAGCTGTGTATGTGTGTGTCTCAGGTTCACAGCATGCTCTGAAATTTGGAACTGGAATAGATTAAATAGTTGATCCAAATTGAACATGCCTTTGTTTTTATAACAAATTGGCTCAGTATCCTAGGTCTGAACTTCAGGGCTGAGTATCACCCCTCTTTATATGAACTTATTTACCACTGTACATTAATGACCATGCTGTAAACACTGATGAACTGACTGGTTCATCAACATGTTCATCCCCTCCAATAATGGATAAATAACATGACTATGCTGCTATATTATTGAATCCTGTTGTTTTTGAATACATGCAACAGGGGAAAAACATATAAGAGAATTAAGCCTGGAGTGAAAATAGCATATGTAATGACACGTCTAGATCTCTTGCAAAATAAGACCTGGCTAGTAATATGGTATGTGTAACTGCTTGTGTCACTTCATTTCAAACACTAGTAGATACATGTGTGTATGTGCACATGCATAGGTTTAAAGGAAACAGCTAACCTAAGAAACCAACAAAATCCCCTTGTAGTGTAACAGCACTGCACTGGAAGTCATTCACATGTGCTATTTACCCTGAAGTTTTTCTTCTATTTTCTGCACTTCTTGTGTGGAAGCAGTTTGTAGTGGGAGACTGTACAGATGCCTCTTTGTATAGTAAAATGAATGTTCAGATTAGTTAAGATAACCATGAAAATGAAAGACTCTTTCTGCCAAAATACACATATATAATTCTGCATTACAGTCACAGAATAATTCAGGCTCAGAGGGGCCTCAGGAGGTCACGCTGTCCAACTTCTTGTTCAAAGTAAGATCAACACAGAATTGAGACTAGGTCTTGAAAACCTACAAGGATGGAAACCACACAACCTCTTTGGAAAACTTGTTCCACTGCTTAATTATCTGTAGCGATCCCTCTTGCATCTTATATATCAAATTACATTTTTGTTTCAATTCATGTTCGTTGTTTCATCCTCCAGCTGTCTACCTCTGCAAAGAGCTCCTTCCCACAGGGCAAGAGCTTGGCTTAATCTCCTCCCACTGAACTTGACCCAGTTGTTCAACATCTGCCTTGTACTGGGGGTCAAAACTGGGCACAGTATTCTAAATGTCTCACTAGCACTGAGTTGCAGGCAATGAGCTCTCCCTCAGCCTCCTGGCTGTGTTCTTATTAACACAGGCCATAGCACTGCTGGTGTTCCCTGCTGCCAGGTCATGCTGCTGGCTCAGACTAAAGTATAAACATGCTTCCTCATTAGTCTTTTGGGAATATAGAGTTTGCCATGCTGGCTCAGACAGTAAGATCGGAATTGTTCCTTTGCAGTTAACCAGTGTTCAGTATTACAGATGAAAGTAGGAAGAACCATGATGCTCTAAACTGGAGCACAATAAATGCTCTGACCAACTCTCTGCCTCATGTGTGGATGTTTCGGTTAATATAGACACTTTTCTAAAAAGAAAAAGCACTTTTTGGCTATATAAATGTTATAATTGACTTTTACAACTACTTTAGCAAGGACTAAATGATACTGGCTTGCATAAACTGAATCTCTTTTTTTGTCACTGACAAAAAAATTACACTTTGCACTTCTCTGCACTTCAGATATTAAATACAGTAATAATATATCCTAAGATCTTGTTTTGCTTTCAAGGAAAATAAAATCACTTGGGCAAGTATCTATTTGGTAATGACAAAGGATGAGAAAAAGGCTGAGGTACTGAATGCCTTCTTTTTCCTCAGTCTTTAATAGTAAGACAAGTTGTTCTCTGGGTAACAAGCCCCCTGAGCTGGAAGACAGGGATGGGAGCAGAATGAAGCCCCCACAATCCAAAAGGAAATAGTCAGTGACCTACTACACCACTCACATGCACAGAAGTCTATGGGGCTGGGTGGCATCTGCCAGCTCCCTCAGTAACCTTGGGCAGAAGTGCTCACCAAGCCACTTTCCATCATTTGTCAGCAGTTCTGGCTAACCATGGTGGTCCCAGTTGACTGGAGGTTAAGAAATGTGACAGCCATCTACAGGAAAGGCTGGGAGGAGGATGCAGGGAACTACAAGCCTGTCAGTCTCGCCCCAGTGCCAGGGCAGGTTGTGGAGCAGATCATCAGAGCATCTTGACTGCCATCACATGGCACATACAGGAAAATCAGGTGATCAGGCCCTGTCAGCAGAGGTTTATGAAAGGCAGGTCTTGCTTAACTATCCTGAACTACTTCTATAATAAGGTGATGCTCCACTTTCCCTCAAGTGTGTGTTGTCTGCCTAGACTTTAGTAAAGCTTTTGACACTGTTTACCACAGCATTCTACTGGAGAAACTGGTTGCTCATGGCTTGGATGGGTGTATGCTTCTCTTGATAAGAAACTGACTGGATGGCTGGACCCAGAGAGTTGTGGTGAATGGAGTTAAATCCAACTGGTGGCTGGTCACAAGTGATGTTCCCCAGGACTCAGTATTGGGGCCAGTTCTGTTTAGTACCTTTATCAGTGATCTGGATGAGAGTTTCAAAGGCACCCTCAGTCAGTTTGCAGATAACACCAAGTTGGACAGCAGTGTTGATCTGCTTGAGGGTAGGAGGGCTCTACAGAGGGATCTTAATAGACTGGATTGATGGAGCCAGGCCAATGGTATGAGGTTCAACAAGGCCAAGTGCCGGGTCCTGAACTTGGATCACACCAACACCATGAAATTCTACAGTCTGGGGGGAAAATGTCTGGAAAGCTACCCAGTGGGAAATTATCTGGGGGTTCTGGTTGACAGCTGGCTGAACATGAGCCAGCAGTGTGCTGAACTGGCCAAGAAGGCTAATCTCATCCTGGCTTACACCAGAAATAGTGTGACCAGCAGGACTAGGGAAGTGATTATCCCCCTGTTTGCAGCACTGGTGAATACTGTGTTCAGTTTTGGGCTCCCCAATACAAGAAGGGTATTGGGATGCTGGAGCCTGTCCAAAGAATGGCAATGAAGCTGGTGAGGAATCTAGAGAACAACTCTTGTGAGGAGTATCTGAGGGAACTGGGGTTGATTAGCCTGGAGAAAAGGAGGCTGAGGGGAGGCCTTATCTCTCTACAACTACCTGAAAGGAAGTTGTAGTGAGGTAGGGAGTCGGGCTGTTCTCCTAAGTAGCAAGTGATAGGACAAGTGGAAATGACCTCAATTTGTGCCTAGGGAGGTTTAAGTTGGCTATTAGGAAGAGTTTCTTCACTCAAAGGGTTGTGAGGTGCTCAAGGAAGTGCTTGAGACACCATCCCTGGAAGTATTTAAAAGACACAGATGTGGTGTTGAGGGACATAGTTTAGTGATGACTTGGTAGTGTTGGGTTAACAGTTGAACTTGATGATCTTGAAGATCTCTTCCAACTGAAACAGTTCTATGATTGTATAAGAGAGAAGCAATTCCTTTTTTGTTTGTAAGCTTATGGTTTTGGTTATGAGATATTCTTGATATTGGCAGTTGTGTTGGATCATGTTTCCTTGCAAAGTACTAAGTTTTGTTGAACTCTTAATGTTAGTTTTTAAGCTAACTGTTCAAGTGCCTTTCATATTCCTTATGATTGCTAATTAAATTAAAAGGAAAAACTCAACAGTTTAAAGACTTGATGACTACTTCAGGGACTGTATTTTTAAAGCCCATAAGATGTTTTTATGTGACTCCAAAATACAGCTGATGGTAGTTCAAATACAGCCAAATTCTAATTCGGAAAGTTTCCCCAAGTCCGTATCTAATGATGACATTAAAACTAGAAATGCTGTGTCAATGCTGTATCAGGTGTTCATAGCCTTATATTTCTATCACTTAGTTCAATTTAGTTGTGTTTGGGTTTTGTTGGTTTTTTTTATAACCGGCACCGGCTCTTTTATCTGCTCTCTCTATATTTTTTTTTGCTTGTTAATCTTAGGCTGCATAAGTTTACTTGCATGTTTCCTTGTCAAAAGCTGCTTTATATTCAGCCTTGTGGTGTTGGTTGCTATTGTTAGGGCCCAGTCTGGTCAAATGTCACTGACAGCTCACTAAAAAGGCTGAAAAGACTACATGGAGCTTTGATGCTTACCCCTGTGGGAGTCAGGGATCAATATCACAACACTCTGACCAGCACCATCTCTCTTTGTTAGTTCACTGCTTACTCACAGGTGTAAATGATTAATGAGTTGGTAAGATATTTGCTTCCTTTAATATTAAACTACCAGAATAACCTGTTGTTGCTGTGATTACTTGGTAAAGTTCTAAAATAAATTTTATGAGAGTGAATTGAAATCCACAAATGTCCCACGGTATGATTCAAGAAACTGTCTAGTATTAGATTGCTTCATGTATTTTGGACTTGAGGAAGTTACAGTATTTTCACTTATTTTTGCTTTTGACGTAACGAAAAGTTTTCAAAATCCTACATGAATTGGAAAAAAAATAAATCTGTTGTCAAAGTAGATGAGTAAATATTTGTTTTTCCTAAGTCACTTATTCTCTTTATATACTAATAAATACAGTTGTTGTCTGATATGGGAAACTTTATAGAAAGGGTTAATTTCAAAGAGAAATTTTGCAACGTATTTAGTTGCTTATGTAGCCAGTATTACACATTGAACTGTGTGGGTCATAGTTCAAGACACGGAATTCTATCATCTGCAAAAAAAATCAGATAAAATAAAGGAATTAAACTGACCTTCACTGTTCAGTATAGTTATGTTATTATTATCAAACTGCTAATAATTATACACTTTACAAGGGAATGCTTTTGGCTCTGTAACAGTGAAAGTAAGTAATATTTCATCATCACAATTAGAATTGATACAAATAGATTGAATTTTCTGTTTATGAAGTAATTGAGTAGTAGTAAACATTGGGTAAACTGATAGTTGCTGAAATGAAGACAAATAACTGAAGAATAATTAATCTTTTTGTATACAGAATTTAAATACTCCTGTTCCTGCATAATAATAGGAATTAAGATTAATCTCAGTGCAGAAAAGAAATTCTGCTAATTTGCATGATCGTCACCATGCCTGGCTTATCTGCAGGTGTTGGTAATATGCACAAGAACATAAACCTTACTAAAAATAGTGTCTTTATATTTGAGTTATAATGTGCACATATGAATTCTTTGGTATATGTTTGTTTCAAGATGTGCACTAGGTAAAATGAAATGCCATGTGCTTCATTTTGGAATTGTCTGGCATTTTCAGTGTGTGCCTACATGCTTCATGACAACCTTGCAAAATTATTGTGAAATATACGGCTCAAGAACAAAATTTTAACATCAGCTGTTTACCATGGTTATAAATATGAAGAAAACAAATTCTGCCTTGTCTTACCATTTTAAAAGATTTCCTTGGAGTGGGAGGAATTTTTCAGACCTGTTACTGAGGAAAACATTTTGGAGTTGAGTAAATGTATTCTCAGGCATAGCAGAAATTAAGCTAGAAGTAGTTGTCAATCAGTCTTCATCCAATAGACTTAGTTCATTAAAAAAAAATAAAAATGTTATACAGAGCAGAACCTTAAGATTTTTTTTTTCTTTACTGAAAATACCAGCTTTTTCCTGTGAATGGTGTCCTAGGAACATATGTGGATTTATGCCCAAAACTGCCAATGGACTCTAGTTTAAAATCAGCACCTTAGTTTCATTTATTTCCCTTAAAATTATTGTAACAAGTAGCTTTGATAAGTCATTTTCTACCACATGGAAACCAGAAGATATGTGAATTTATTTTTAATAATGGTTCTCAAGAAGGGCCTACTAGATGATTACAGAATACAGATACTGGAATAAGTATGCGCCTATGCACCTCATAAGTGTGTGGGGGGAAAAGCTCCTTGAGGCTGATATTTGTACCGTGAACCTGACCTACAATTCATAGTCAGACTTGTAATGCAATCCCACACACAGATTACATCACTTCTACTCACAGATAAAATGTTATAAGGCCCATCCAAAGCCTATCTTGACATACTTAAGGTACATACTTAATATACCTATGGGTATATTAATATAACTAGGATATATTAAAGTATGTGCCTGTAACATTTGTGAGCATATTGCTATGGCTGACAACCTTCATCACTCATTTATGACACTTATTTTTTCCTATGAGCACTTTTCTATATTTTTCCATGCTACGATTCAATAGAAAAGACACAAAAGGTCATCTTTCATCAAAAATCTCTGACTTTATGTAAGACCTAGTTCATCAGTTCTTTGTTTCGTGTACAAAAGTCTGGTCTCTATCTTGATACAATTAGCATATGAATGTTATTAAATATATGCATAATATATAGCTAGTAGTTCAGAGTGGTTATACTGTGGCTGTAACACAGAACTATACCATTTGAATAGGGTGTCGTGTAGCTTGGGTGACTACAACCAGCTCTGGGCTTCTTGATGGTAATAGGATAAGAAAGTCATATTTGCTCTGATGACAACACAGAACTATGGTTGCCACAATACCCAGGGGTCTTAAATTGTTGTAATAGAGATATTGACATTTTTATGCATTGGTAATATTGCTGAATAATTAGAGCACGAATAAATGGTGCAAAAAGGGTTTGTTGCCTATGAGATTTCCTAACTGGATGCTTACATGTGCACACACATTTGTTTGCATGTATATTTTTTAATGTGAGAACACATACCTATAATGTATATATTAAGCCCCTTCCTCATTTTTTGTTTATAAAATATCAGATGTGTATCATTGTGCTAGTTGGCATTGCAGACATCTAACTTTAAGAAGAGAATAACTACTTTTTTTCTGAATTTACAAGCTGAGGGTGGAGGCAATATCATACCTATAGGCAGTGTATCTATGCTGGTACCCATAGGATTAAATATTTGGCCAGTTGTGATGGATTTGTTGAAGATTAAGGAAGACATCTGAGCAAAAGGGAAACAATCCTCTATAGGAAAGTACATAGCAAAGTGAAAGAATTGAGTGCCTTAATAAAGGACTGATAAAACTAGCTTTGCTTTCCCTCATAAGCACCCTCTTCACTTTCTCAAGTAGCTCAGTGTGACTGTGTTCCCTCTTAACCCTTGGCCAGAGTGCAGAATGGTTGTGTATATTGATTCAGCAGGCTATGTCGATGTTTTCAGTGTTGCATAGATCTGATCTTTCTGAGGATGAGCTTATATGGCTGAGCAATGTAGCAGTGCTGATTTCTGAGCATAACACACAAGACAGTGGCCTTGTTCTACATATCCACACAAATGCATGGCAAAAACTTGACTCCTATTTGGCTACAGCATGTCAGATTATTGTCTTGTACTATGTTAAAGTCATAAAGCAAGTGTCCAATATTTCTTCTGGACATGTTAGCTATACTCATGCATATGTATGTATATATACACACATATGCACACATGCACATGTACACTTACTTTCTCTCATGTCATGGCAACAAGTTGTTGTCCTTTTGTTTGGGTAAAACAGATTAAAAATCTTTTTTTAGTTGTAATGTTTCAAAGAGGAGAATTGATGAGTTGACTTCCATATCTATTTCTTGCTCCTTACTTGATATTAGTAGTTATTAAAAATAGAAGACAACTGAAATCTGTGTTATGTAGTTTGAAGTGTTGTTGGGATTAACAGTTTAAAAGCATAATTTGGGCAGTCTCTCCACCTGTTTACTAATTTATGCATCTGTGGCCTTGTAGGGCATGAAATCTCTATGTACTAGACTGTGGTGTTGGCTGTCTGAGAAGCTTAGGAAATTGTACCATGTTCTGCAGTTGAGTTACCAGCCTATGTTAAATGTCCTGGGGACAAGGATAAACAGCCCATGCTTGTAAAAAGCATCCTGAGTTGAACTGTGCTTCCTCCTTCTCACCTTGCTCCTGTTTACCCAACATGACATGTTGGCTGCTGATCCGTGGGGAGATGTTGATAAAAAAACTAGGCTTCCTAAGGGAAGCATCTTATATTGCTCTTGCTATTTAGGTGGGATTCCCCTCTGGCCTGATGTTGATAGCCTAAATGTTCATGTCTAATCTAAGTTATGTATCTAAGCCTCCTCTTAAGTCACATTTGTTATGATAAGGACTGCCCCATTGGCCTTACAATAGAAAGACTTGTCCTTTTGTCTCTGCTTCTCTTTCTCCAGACTAAAGACCTCTGGTGTCAGCTAAAATGGAAAGCTGATGTGGTACAAACCAGCTCTTAACTGCCCTACTGACTTGAGCTTATCATATAGATGAGGCCCAGGTGCAACTATATCAGCTGGTTGGATTTCTTGTCTCAAATGCAAAAGCGAACAGCTGTATGGAGAAACTTGTGAATTAACCTGTTGTGATACTTCTGCTAAACCAGAGGGAACAATCAGCTAGCCTCTTACTTCCTTTCCTTGTAGTACTTTATGACAGTGTAACAGGAGAAATTTTCTGCTGGCAGACACTGCATGGATGCGGAAGTGTGAATAACTCCTTCAAAGCTGTAGCTTCTTAATCGCTCACTTCTTCTTTTAAAATTTGTACTTATGTGCTTTACCAGCTGCTCTCAGGTCTAAACATACAAGCTGCTGCTTTGAGATATTTGGATTGCCCAGCATTTCATCAGTTACCCATAGGTGCTTTGATCTGTTGTTTTGGAGCAGTTAGCTCCAGTTAGCAGTTAGCTTCTCTCTTTCTAAGGGGATAAGGCTGAAAGGAAAAAATGTTCTCAAGTGATGCTGCCTCTCTTGTACTCCACAACAGCTTTCTTTAGTACCAAACGTTTCTTCAGAGGATACTATTTGTCTCTGTCTTGTGTCATTAGACACAAAACTAGCAAAGAATTAGTGATCAGTGCCATGATCTTTCCTGACTTCTGTTTCTTCTAGTTTGTCTTGTCTGTCTCAGCCCAAGCCAAAGCGGTGAACATGTCCATTATTTTTTCTTTGCTTTCCCCTGCCACAGTTCATTATTGACTCTGATTTGCTATACAAACCAGAGGTTTGAAAATGAGCAATGAGATTTCATGAAACTAATATAGGCTCTGACAAAATAAACTTACAACAAATTAAAATGACCGAATCTTTAATCTTCTGAAGATGTTGTGTATTGCTGCTGAAATCTCTTGCATATGCAGTCTTTCAGTCTAAGAAATCAATAGTAGTCCAGGTAATCACAAATTGGCTAAATTTCATTTTTGAAGCCAGAGTGGTCATTATTTCTGACACCACCAAATTTGTTAAACTAGATTTAAGAATACTCAGGATGCAGTCATTGCACTGAGGTTGAGAGAAAAGCATTCAAGGCAGTTTTTGCTGAAGTGTTACCTACCTAGTATGTGTTAATTCCCTGAATCATTCTCTGAGTTCAATGATAACATAATGCTGGAATTAATTTAGTAATTGATCCACATAACCTTAATTATAGTATGAAGTAATGAAACTGTGATTGTACATGAGCTAGACTATAATCAGTGATGCATATATTTAGGAAGAAAAATCCTTTCAGAGGTGAATGACCTTTGTGGGCTGTGGATATTTGAAAAATAAAAACCAAGTTGACAAAAACAACCCAGAGAAATAACCAATCTTGTCATTTCTGTAAGTAATGGAAATCCGATTTAAGAGAGTTCTGGGATGTGTGTGTATATATAAGGAAATTCTGTTTCAGTGTAATTTTAAATTATTTACTGGCTTCTTAATACAGTCACAGTGTCTATGTCTGTCAGTTAGCTGTGATAGCTTTTTAATCTATTGGCCAGTTCACTGTAAATTTGCCAGGCAGTAGAAGCCTGAAGGAAGTGAAGGAGTTCCTACAAGTCCTGTGAAATTCAGTGGTAGGCAGGGAGTCCACCTCTCTGTCCACAGCAAGGAAAGGCAGATATAGTGCAGCCTGCTTTTTACCGCTGGAGAAAAAGCAGCAAGGTGGCCATACCCCTGTGGATGTGCCAGGCAGGCAGTTAGTCCTGCTGGAGCTTCGATGCAGATAGGATTCCTATTTAGTCTAGGCAAAAAGGGAAGGTAGGAGTGGGAGGAAGGAAAATGAAAGGCTTCAGGTGGAACATAGGAAAAGAAGAAAAATAAAAATACTGTGAGTAGTATCTGATGTGGAAATGTACTTCCACAAGTGTGTTTAGTACAAGTACTGTGGGAAAGATGATGAGAGGAAGTTCCACAACTTCCCTGGGCAACCTGTTCGAGTGCCTCAACACCCTCAGAGTGAAGAACTTCATAATTTAATCTAAACCTGCACTCCTAAAGCCATTACCTCTTGTCCTATCACTAC
Source organism: Brachypteracias leptosomus (assembly GCA_013401335.1). Lineage (NCBI taxonomy): Eukaryota > Metazoa > Chordata > Aves > Coraciiformes > Brachypteraciidae > Brachypteracias > Brachypteracias leptosomus. The sequence continues at coordinate 20,868 of VYZX01029398.1, read as the reverse complement.
AAGCCCTTGTAAAAAGTCCCTCTCCAGCCTTCTTGTAGGCCCGCTTCAGACACTGGAAAGCTGCAGTAAGGTGTCCCTGGAGCCTTTTCTTCTCCAGGCTGAACAACCCCAACTCTCGGCCTGTCTTCATAGGAAAGGTGTTCCAGCCCCTGATGATCTTTGTGGCCCACTTCCGGACCCACTCCAACAGGCCCATCAGTATTATTAAATACTACTTAACAGAATCTAATAAAGACTTTTTTGAACCTGTTTGCTCCCAGTAAAACTGATGTCCAGAGAAAAGGAATTGCACAGAAAAAGAAATCTGCAGAAAAGTTACTTTCTGCTGCCTGATTGCACAATAGATATGAAATTTGCTTATGATTTGTATATTCAAGGATAATTTATATGTTCAAGAAGTAGATAATATGCTGTATTTTGAAAGACTAGCAGCAGTAACCTTGACAGGAGAGGTTACAATGACAGTGTTACTGTGTTGCTAGCAGCAACATCTGTGTTAAATGTGCTTTAATTAAGCTTGAGGTTTGAAGTTATTGCTCTCACAGTACTTGCTGACATTTTGTGAAAATTATACGTCTTGTCCCCTATCATAAGGAGAGGGGTGACATCCCGTTGAAAGATAGTGGGGAGGAGTAGGAAACTCTGGGGTCAGTTAATCCTGTCTTCAAACATGTAAGGCAGGTTCACTTAAATACCTTCATTAATTAAATCCAGTGTTTAATTCATGAGCTTCTTTGAAGATGGAAGTTAAATGAATTCATTTGGCTCTATCTTTTCCTACTACATTTGTGAAATTATACATTGCTTAAATTGTTATCTTACTGCAGAGTTCAGCCTGGCTCATTGTTTGAGACTCTCCTGGTTTCTAGAAGCTTGACTGGAAAGAGGTTTTGCAATTCCTCAATACTAGCAAATGTCCCATTTTATCTGAAATCCATACTACTAATCACTTCTGCAAGACAAAGTACTTCATTACTGCTAGAATTAAGATGTGAGGTTAGGCTGTTTTATGATGCCCTGTTCCTGGGGAAAAACCAAGTTGGTAAACTAAAGCTGCAGTGCTCTGTGTGGTTTCTTGGTGGTGGGCTTTTTTGCGTTGCATTTTTTTTTAGTGGGAGGGTTTATGATATTCAGTCTTATAAACTTTCAGCAATGCTGAACAAATGAACATGTTTAATGAAGCACAGCATTGAAAGTTTGGACCTCTCCTGTTCCATTCTCTGGGTTCTATATATGAAAATTGGAATATGTTTCCATTTCGTCTGTTTCATGTATCTAATAGTTTTGCTGGTATTGGGAATTGAGGGGAGTTGGCACCCTTAACATTAAAAGTCAACAGTAGTATCTTTAATATCTTTCAGTTTAAGGTCTGTCTTACCTGAAGCCTCGAAAGAGCATTGTTTGACTGCAGTCCCCAAGGTTTGCAAATGCAAAACTCACCTGTTATCTCAATTGTTATAAATGGATTGCAAACCAACAAAGTGAAATAATTTTCATCTTACAGCCCATGCATAGACTGCATGTTATTTGTAAGCTTCTATAGTTCTATTTTTGCATGGAAAACCAAGTGTTGGAGGGCCTAAATCCAGCCTCATACTGTTCCCTTCTCTGGAAGCCCATTACTGGGAATATATTTACATGTGTACAATAAATCTCCTTCTAGCAGCTGGGCTCAACCTGCCCAGTAGCTGTCCCTGGATCCCACTCTTTCTGGTTGCTGGTACCAGGGCATGTGAACCCTGAGGCCTGGAGCCCAGGTGCCAGCAGCATGTATGGACCCCCTTGTGCACACCAGCATGCACACGCACGTACACACCTTGTGGGTCTCTACAACAGCCAGCCTTGTATGTGCGGGTCCTGGATCCTTGGTGTCCCCAACTGCCTTAACCAAAAAATAGAGAAACATACACATACATATATGTCCACACAAATACATGCAAGTCTACACAAATGCACAAATGAATCTTATCCCTAGAGACCCCCACACTCCATCGTCTCTTCAGCAGCTCTGCAGGACTTCCCTACAGTCCCCGATACCCAGCTGCTCCCATAGTCTCACCCTTAGAGGCATGTACACATACACACCCAGTGCCCCCTGTCATTCAGCTCCCAGGCCACCTCCATCTGCTCCCTGGATGATCTGGCTTGATCTTTGCAGGTGCTGAAACACTAATTTACACACATGCACTGGTTCTGGTTTTTGGCACCATGGGTCTGACACCTGGTCCCACTCCCTTGCACCCGCTGGTGCACTCACCCACCTCTATATATGCATACAGATAAGAGTCTCTCACCCAGGAAAGTTAGAGTCTAATAAGAGGGGGGGAGAAACTGCACTGATCAAAGGCAGAACGTGGCCAGACAAGTGTACTGAGTAGCCACATGTTTAGACATGACCAGTCCCTTTTCCTTCTACTGTCTCATGTTTGTTCCTTCTCAAACCACCTTGATATCCCCTTTTCCTCACTTTTTCTTCTTTCTCTAAACATACCATAATAAGTTTTATGGAACCCCAAATTGATCTGCTGCTGCATGCACTAATGTGTCCCATACCCCTGGGCAGTGATTCCTGACCTCCATACAAAAGGTGATCTTCAGAGGTGCTCCATTGACTCATGCTGATGGGTTTCACATTTGAACAATGGGGCTGAGGCTCTGCTGGGATAGGCCTGGGAGGGGCCCAGAGGATGTTTGTTCCATGGGGCTCTTTGTTTTGAGTTCCTACCTGCATTTGTGCATCTCTGTGCTCCCCTTGGCTTATGAAGTTGGGGCTTTGATGGGCTGGTGACCCATGTGATGGGCCTGGAAGTAGCTTGGGCAGGGTATTATTTGGGCTCTCTGTCTTGCCATTGTTGCTCTAAGCTCCTTTACCTGTGTGGAGATGATATCTTCTTATCACATAACCTGTCATCAAGTTTAACCTGAATGACAGCTAAATAATACCAGAAAAACAAAGCTTCTAACTATCATTTGAAAATCAGTCTGCAGTGTGAATGCTGCCATGTATCTGGAATTTTCAATTGATTTTAAATATTTATTAGGGTACTAAAACTAAATGATACTGAGTATCAGTTCCTTCTATGCTACACGTATTTTGATGCCTAAGTTGAAACTCTTAAAAATTGCTTGATCATTTTGGAAAATGTTTGCTCATATTCTGTATTCTTTTTTTTTTTCTCCCCACTAGCATCATTCATAGTATCAAAATGATGATATGATAGAAAATAGACATTCACTATATCAAAATATGTTTTAAAATAAACTGCCTATTTTCTTGTAAGGAAAGGAAAATAAAACAGTTGTGAACAGAAGAACCACCTGTTGTAATTTCTGCTGTCAAAAACTGATCAGTACTTCCTGTATCTTAATTTTTATGTATGAGATTTTTTAACTGAATCATTCCCTGATACTGTTTTTTAATAAATGTAATTATTTATAAGATCATATTTATAATGCTTTAGCAGTAATTTTGATTCTGGAATTTCCATTTGCAGCAAGTAGCAGATAGCTTTCTAGTTTCAGAAATTAGTCCGTTTCACCTTCTGTGTGGCAGAGAAAATATTGGATATATTAGGCTTTTTAGGCGCACAAGACAGGATTAATAGGATTCCTTCATGAAAAACTGCAAAAATAATAATAAAAAATAAGTGGAATTTAGGAACTGCAGCAGTAAATTTACTTAGACTGTGTAAAGGGCTCTCTCAGTTTGCCACTTAATCTGTGTTGAGGATGCAGAGTACCCTGTCACTTTTCTGCATAATACAGTGCTGCTCGCTAAAGGTAAAAGGGAAGGTTGAGGTTACAGAATATTGCTCTAATTGTTATTATTTATGTGGTTGCTGGCAGTGAGATTTGAGGTATAAGGATGAGGTTGATTCAAATGGCTGTGAAAAGTTCACAGATGTGCATGCAGTTTTTTGTTTGTTTTTTTTTGATAAAAGTTGGACGGATCTGGGTGTGTGGGATGGAGCATGTTGATGAAGAATACTGTAAGTTCATATGCTTTGTAAATGTCAATAGTTATTGGATATCTCTTTGCTAATTCCTGTGTTCTTTTACCATAGTTTTTACAACTCATATTCATTAAGGTAGATTTAAATATTTTTTTTTCGCCAAATATATAAGCAGTTAGTCTTCCATGCCACCACTACAAAACCAAATGTATATACATCTAGAAATGGATCATGCACCGTTGTTGTTCGGTAATATAATTCTTTAATGCCTATTGCCATTGTTTTTTAACAAATGCATTTTCCACACATGAAATGCAGGACCAATACTTTTATTTTGTCTAGTGTAAAAATAGCAGCTGTTAAAAAACAGTCCAAAGTTTTAATTAAAAATTATGTTGCATCTTTCTCTACTCTCTTGGGAAGGAAGAACTTAATTTCCCTATTGATGTTTTTTGTGCGTTACATAAGGAAATAAGCAGAGATACAAAAGACTATGTATAGTTCTTGAAGGCATAACTGTGGTGATGAAAACGTAGTGGCGAAACAATTCTAAATAAACTTGAAGTTCAAGTTCTCAGGAAATGAAAGAACCCTGAAAACTTAGTATCACTCTGAAAAAAAGCAATTCATTACTGGATTATTAAAATGTTATCTTTGTTTTAACAGAAATTGTGAACATGGTCCACAATTGAGAAATGCTATTAGAAATAGAATAGATGCATTTTGGTTTAAAGCTGTCAAAGTTATAGTAGATGCTAGTGTGAGTCATTAGCTTAAAGGCTGAAATGCCAGCATCAAGTCCATGAAAGGTGATGTGAGTTCCCTTTGCCATGTAAATCACCAGTTGGAGTGGGGCAGGAGAAAATAGATTTCTTGCTGGAGTGTTTGTACAGGTGTTCTTGGGAGTGTTGTGTGTTGGCCAGGTCAGTAACTTGGTCTTTCAATTTACCACACTTCTGAGCAGCTGTTACTCATAAGTGTAAAGCTTTCACAAAGCTCCCTGCACCCATTTGTTTACCTATAGGCTAGAGGTGGCAGGGTTCTGCATGAAGCATGTGCAGTCAGTTACTGTGATATATGTGTTATTAATGAAAGTAAGCCAGGTCAACGATCTATAAAAGACAAACTAGCATAATCCTTTCAGGAGCTGGATAATCAGTTTTGAAGGAAAAAAAAAATAAATTAAGTCCTTGTTTCATAAAGAGCCTTAATAACTCTTCGGAGATTTTACAGTTTAGTAAATATTAAACAGGGCAACTTATGCATCTATGAGACACCCAAATGCAAAATTATTTAAGTGAATCTAAATACTGTAGATTATGGTATGAGCATAAACTGGCAGGAGAGGATAAAAACCACATATAGCTCAGAATTGTCTTTCACTGCTTGTGCATGTTAAGAGAAGGCCAGTGGACTTGAGGACTGATAGGAGTTCTCCTTCCTGCTCTGCTAGAGCCAGAGGGAGTCCTCCTAGCCTTGCTAAATGCCAGGCTGCCATGTTTTCTGTTCCCATTACTCCTAACACACACACACAGAGCTTGCCTGCCATAAGATCAATATACATAAGAGAACATCACTTAGAGCTGTTCAGGCACTACATCTGACAAACACCACTCACATCAGCATAAGCTGTACATGGCCCAATCCTTTTCTTACTCAATGGCTAAACACGCTCAAACTCACACAGAGAAGTCTCCCTGGTAGCTCTCCTTCGACTTATGTTCACAGCCATATCCAGTGACAGACCTATGATCTCTCCAGTCTTCATTTTCTTGCTGGCTAGCCAGGCTTGAAATCTGCTGGTGTCTCACATGTATGTGCATGCACAGAGTAGATGACACACAATGAAAGAGTTTGGTATAGAGTTTAATAAGAAGATAGGATGAACTGTAGTGTTCAGCCACTGGACTTACACCTGCTTGCATACAACCAGCTGCTTTCATCCTCCCTTGAAATAGAAAATCTAGAAAGTTGTGACAGATCATTCCTACCCTCTCTTCATGCAACATCAGGTGGAATGAGGGAATTTCTGAGGAAATACTCGAAACTGGCCTCTGTGGATTTTCAATCAGTCAGTAACTGGCAGATAATATGACACTATTAAGGAAGACTTAACCTTGTCACAAAATAATTCCATCAGTATAATCCAGACAGAATAGCTCTTTCTATGCAATAGCCCAGACCATTCTTAACAAGTACCTGGCCTTTCTGGTATATGATGATTACCATTACCATACAGGCAGACAAGACTGAAAACTTAAGTAAGAGTATCTCCTTCTTTGATGTAACCCCCAGCTAATGCTTTCAAATAATGATTGTTGCCACTTGCTTAGGCTGCATTTGATTTGATGCTTTTAAGTAAAGGTGATCTTTTCCCAGTGTTCCTCAGTACTTTTGTTCTCCCATAAGTTCTCATTCAGTTCTATAGTCATTTGTTTCGCTTCTCAGAACAGTTAAATTTTGCCAGTGTGAAGATCAAGTTTATTAGTATTAATGCCTGATCTTAGGAGCTATGGACTGTATTAACAAAACTGTTTCTCTCCTACTTGCTGACAAAGAATATGTTTGCTGAAACTGATTTGTTAGAGCTGGCTTTCATATTTAGAGCCGATGTTAGCTCTACAAACTTCATATTTTTTTTTACTAGTGTTAGAGTTCTAATGAATTTTCAGATCATTGTATAACATTTTAATTAGGAGTTTGAAAAGAGTTTTCATAGTTATGAAATTTTTAGGACTTTAAACTTGAGCCAGCTCTTCCTGGGTCTTATGCAGTTTTAGTGTCTAAACACCTGAGTTACAAGAACTCTGAAAAGGTGATTCAAAGAAGGAAACAGCTTTTTCTCCCTGCCATGTTTGTTCTTCAAATTAAAACTCTTCTTTTTGGTCCTGTTGGTTGTAGTCTGCTGGAAATTTGAGAGTAAAACACAAAGAGGTGTTTTACTCTTCTGTTCTTAAAAGTAGCTTCTTTGGGTCTTGGGTATTGCAGAGGTCATCACACCTGATGATTTTAATTGTAAGTTTTGCCATACACTGTAAATCTAACTGATTTTCTAAACCCCTGGCTTCTGAATTAAAGGAACGGACTAATCTTAAGTTTCGTTTAAAAAAAGGGCATTCCTCTGATGTCTGTGGTTGAGGAGAAAAGTTTGAAAATAAGTCCTGTGCTGTAGAACTGTAAAGATAGTCTGAGAAGAAAATGGCTTCCCCTTAAAAATGTGGTCTCTGAACAAGCAGGCTGTACAACATTCCTAGTTTGGAATTTCCTTACTGCAGTATCAGTTGAAGCTGATATTACTGTTATCCCTTTTGTCTAATTAGTGGGTGAAATGTCTTCATGCTTGGAAACGATCAGCTTTTTCTTTCGTGTTAGGACTTGCGGTTGTATTAAAATATTGAAAACAAACCCACCCTTCGAAATATGCTTGTTTCCTTTTTTATTAGCAATGAATACTACTATATTGTATATTCCTTTTAAAAAGTAATTCTATGTCAGCTTTAAATGTCCATTTTAACACTGATGAAGATCAGGTGAATTTACCTTGCATCTCCTGTATTAGCAGCAGTATTGGAGTTGGATTGTGCCATGCTGTTGTAGGATACAAATGAAAAGTTCACTTTTCTATGGCCATGACTTCTATAAAATGTTAATTGCTACTCTACATACGTATTTTTGACAAGGTCAGAAACTTGGATTCTGTCTGTTACACCTTTTATTTTAAATAAATGCACTGAAAATACCGAAAGACTTCCAACCGAGGTTTAATAAAACATCAACCAGAGCAAGGTGTAGCTTTTCAAAGAAACTGCAATTCAACTTGTGGCAGCTGAAAAAAAAGGAACTGGAATCAGTGTCTCGTTGCTCATTCAGCCCATGTGGAGTAGGGCTTTATCCCCATGGCCTTGATCTCCAAGTGGTTTCCTGTTCTTCACAAATCTGCCCCTAAATCCATAGGTGAAGTGCTGGGGCCTGGGCTTTGGGCCCCAAGTTGGAGTTGACCTATAGATGAGTCACAGCCCAGCAACATGTTTTGTTCTCCAGGTGGTTCCCCAAGGCCTCAGAGGCAGAACCTGGCCCACCTGTGTGAGGCCCCAACTGCCCCCAGATGATCATGGTTGAGGTGGTGGGTGAGGCTCGAACTATATTAACCAGGAACCGATTCTTTTGTGAGAAGCAAAAAGGAGCTGATCAGTTTGAAGAGAGTTCCTGTGGGAGCCAGGTGGCCAGTCAGAGGAGTTCCTGTTGGCGTCACTTGCTGAGCCCTCTCTCAGTGCTGTGTTCCCCCTTGGCTGATTCCAGACAGAGAAGAGCAAACAGATGAAGAATAACAGTTGGGGGTATGCTGAGGGGATGTTGCCGAGTTTGGTGTTGGCCTGAGGAAGAAGAGAGCTGGCAGTACAGTAGGAGAATGACTTTGCCACCTCATCTTGCACTCCAGTAAGGTTTCCCCAGATGTGCATCTCCATCCCTCCACACATCCAGTGAGTCCCTCCTAATACAACACACAAGCTCAGCAGTTCTTGTGCACATGCATCCTTTCAATCAAAATTGAATGTGCACTAGATTATTAACAAACAGAAATAAAGATACTGTTCTTCACGACGTAAAATAGACAACAGGCAGACCCAAAAACTTGTTCATCATCTTGCCCAGAAGTTCCTGGAGTGTTGTATATCAGTTAAAGGTACCATTGTCGTCACATAAAGTGATTTGGCAAGGCTTACTGTATCTGGCAAGTTTCTCATGTAGGAAGTGTGGAGTTATATCCCATAATAATGTCCTTTTGGACAAGGTGAAATGCTGGGGGAAACATCAGGCAATACTATTAGAGAAAATAGTGTTTAGGTTAACGTTTTTGTAAAATGCTAGACAGACCACCTTGCTTTGATTTTTTTTTTTTTTTTTTTTTTTCCCCCCCCCGAAGCAAAAATGGTAAATGCTTTGGCCTCATAGTTCACTGCATGTATTTTATTCAACAAAACTAATTTTACTGATATAAATATGTCCTCCATTTTATGTATATTAAAAGCACTTGGAAACAGAGCCTAATTATGCCTGCTGGCAGGCATTGGCAAATGTATAAAAATACATTAGTGTGTTTTAGTGCTCAATTTTAACAATAAGTACAGATTGTCTCCTGATGTTTTATGGCCTGCCATTATCTTTTCACTGCAGATTGACTGTCTGTGTCCTAGCTTGCTGAACCCATGCTACGCAGAATATAAATACTCAAGGTAGAACATCTTTTAACAATAGTTTCGTTGTAAAAACCTGTATGTCGTGCAAAAATAAGTTGTGATTTTAGGCCATGATCAGAGTTCGGTCCTTTCAAAAGAGAACATGATATCTGGCAAGATTTTCTAGTCTGTCTGCATTGGAGTTTCTTATTTGTTTCTGGATTTCCATATATCACACTTGCATGTTGGAAGGGGGAAAATATATTTACAAGTTTTTAGATTCTCAGCATTAGATGCATTTAGATACTGTGCACCTCATATATTTGAGACAAATAGATGTGGTCCCCAAGACAACTTATGCGGTTCAATTAGTGAGTTTTAGGCCTTTGCTGATAAGCTTGGGTGGAAGGCTGTGTTGGAAAGGTGATGGGGAACAGGTATACTTTGCTTGTAGTTCTTTTATATAAGAGTTACTACAAGACAGAAAAAAAAATCACCAAAAAACTAAAAACTGAGATGCAATTAGTTTTTACTGATACAGACAGTTTGGTTTATATTCTTTTGAAGTTAACTACATAAATCTTCAGATCAATTTCTTAATGCTTAGCTCAGCTCCAAATCCAGTAGACTGAATAAAAAATTTTGTGAAATGTGATTGTATTAAATAAGCTTTAAAGTTCTGCTGCATCTGCATATTGTTTGTGATGTTTAGAGATACTTTCAAAAATGCATGCAGAGATGGCAAGAACTTGGAAATCCAGTCAGGCATGTGATTGCATGGAAAAATGAGTGCATAATTTGAGCTTTAATTTGTGCAAAATTCTATTAATGAATATTTTGTGTTTCTACTTTGTTGTTGGCTAGTTAGAGTTCTACTGAAGTACTTGCATGTTTGGATGTGCTGACTGTGATTGCTGCATGGAGACTGTGTAATAAACTAACTATATAGNGGTTTTGGTGGGGGGCGAGGGGAGTGATAGAGGGACTAGGGGTGGGCACCGGGCACCCAGCCAAGGTAAACCCACCACAACATATAATTTGGGGCCTGAATGTCGAGCTATACAGAGATGATTGAGACCTTAGGCCGTGACAGAATGTGGGTTTCTTACATTCAAAGACTTCCACACAAGGTAAAGTACTTCTCTTGCAAGTAATTACTTTTTCTTCATGAACACATGAATAGTAACTGGGAACTTAACTGGACCTCACTACTGTGGAAATCCCATCCTTCAGGATGCTCCTAGTCAAGTTTCATAAAGAATTGGTGATAAATATTTTCAGGAGCAGAATTGAACCAGCACAGCAATATGACTTTAAAGGAGTACCACCAATTGGATGCACATGTAGACTTTATTATATTATGAACAGTGAGCATGCACAATAGATGATTAAAAGCTTGGTGTTCTTAAATTCTGAGATGAGCTAATGTCTTCTGCTCTGTCCAATTTTTCAATCTTAATTTGCAGTGTCAAATCCAGTTTAGGAAAGCAAAAATAATTCCAAGACTGTGTTAAACCCTGATGGTGTACACTAACAGAAAACTGTACAAAGGCATGAAATTCAAGTTACACTCTGCGAGCCTCTGGCCGTAAATGTGTAGTATACGTATTACTGCTGTCCACCCTTGGGGAACTCCAGCCATGGATTTATTTTTTTTTTTGGGTTCAGTAATATAAAATTAGTAAAGTATTGTTTTAAATGATCCTTTCCTTATTATCACAACTTTTGAGTTATTCAATATAATTAGTGTAATGTTTAGTTTCTGTAGGTTCATGACTTTATTTAAAATGCTGTACAGCTAGTATAAAGCTCCACGTTTTGGTAACAGAAAAATTTGCACAATGTACTTCAGTTTAACAAGACTTAATTTTATAAAAATACCATTTAAATGTACAAAAAGATCCTCAAAACCATTTCATCTACTTTCTGAAAACTGTAGTGCCTTGTTGTTTTCCAGGCTTAGATTTTTTTCAATTGGGAGGGGACAGATATGAATTAAATTTTAAGGAGAGAGTCTACTTTTGGGCAAGAATAGTCAGGACAAATGGAGGCTGATGTTGGGTGTGGAAGTCAGGGTCTTCTGGAAAAATTAATGATATGATTCTCATTGTTACAGGCAATGTAAGTATGGAGTTCTTGGCATACTTCATTGGGTTGGTTGTTTTTTACTTCCATGTTTTTCTGTAGATTAATTTCTCTCTCTGTTTTCAGTATTGCTTAGTGTAGTGTTCAAGACAGGAGAAGCAGCATATTATCTGGAGTTGGTGGATGTCAAAGCTAGCTCACTGCTGTTTGCCCAGTTTTTCCTGTGAGACATCTTCCACTGGATCGGGTTGTTCTTGCTATAATAAGTTCTGTAACAGGTAACTCAGAGAAAGGGTTATTTTCTCCTAAGGTTACATCTCCTTGAGGTACACACTGGATTTCCTGCATTGTGCACCAGGGACAGCCAGGTCCACTAGTGAAAGCAATCCCATAAATGTTTTTCCTTTTCTAGATGGAAGAACAACCCATTAGCAACCCAGTCGGTTCCACAGGTAGGCTATGGTGACCTTCTCTCCAGAGTCTGCAGGGACTTTGTTTGGATAGGGCCACAGCAGTTAGCAGATCCTCTGCCATTAACAAACTAAGCTGCTCCTGCTAAATTTGCTGAGGGTGCAGTTCAAGATTTCCAAGGCAAACAAACGCAGTTAGCTTGGACATAATTTTGCTGTGCTCCTTTGAATCTGGAGACAGATCATATGACTACCTACAGTACTCATCTCTGTTCAGCTGCATCTTCCTTGTGACTCCTCCTGGGCATTAGAATTTTCAGCTTAATCTTGTAGAAAGAACAATTCAGAAGAAAGAAGATTTTTGTTTGTTTTTGTTCATTATTGTTTTGTTGTGTTTTTTTTTAAGCAGCTATGGGTTCTTTATAGATTGCTGATGTAGATTTCAAGGCTGAATGAAATGAATGGGAACGTGCACAGACCAGTGCATGTGATCCAGAGCACATATGTTTTACCCTTTGACTAGTCTTCTAAATCTTTCTGATAAATCTCAACTTTAATTCACCCTTTTTAAAACTGAAATTTTACAGTATTTGGATTTTCTTTTCAAATTAAAATTTTTGGCAGTTGTCTTTGATTGTGATAAACTTTTTGTAATGGTTCTGAGGAAACATCTAAGCACTCCTTGAAGCAAAGGGCATTTCTCCAGACAGGGGACTCAACAATGAACTTTCATTCATGTATTTTGACCACAAAAAGAGACACTCAGCTTCTTAAATCTTACTACTGCAGCTCTGTAGATGTGAGGGATTGTTTGGAAACACCCTACACAAGTTGGATTCTTCTGCTAATTTCAACAAGAATCTGACCCAAGTAAGAATGGAGAGTTGTTCAAGGCAGCCTGATACGATTTCCTGCAAGTCTTGAAGCAGAGGAAGAACTATGCTTGTGGATGTAGCAGTTTCTGGGGTCTTGAACACCCAGCTCTATTATTATTACCTATCAGTTTTTAATTTATCAGGAAGCATGAAAGAATGTTTCTGCTGGAATTCTGCAGGCAAACTGTGCTAGGAGTTTCTAATTCTGTCATCTTTCAGCAGCACCCAGTAGGTGGCACAAGTACACAAGGTATTTGTACAATCCTTTTCTTGTCGGAGTTCTTTTATGTTTGATTCATTTCAAGGATTGTAATTCAAATTTAGTCCAGCTCGTTAAAGTGCTCCCACTCCTTTATGCAGATGTAACTCAAAATTTTATCTTAGTTATGTGTGTGTCTGTTTTTTTTCTATGCCCTTCTGCTTCTCCTTTCATATCAGTTGGACTTTGTGATAGACTGAGAGGAAAACAAAATATTTTCTGTCTATATTCACAAGAGACTTCTCAGTATATTTCTTGGGAACAGTGGCAGGTAATCCTCTCTCATGTTGCCATATACTAGAATCTTAAATGTTTTTCATGTGGATAGATAATTGTCTTTCATAAGGAATGAACAGTTTTATCTTAACTCTCCATTCTGTACTTATTAAAAATAGATTATTTGGTAATTTATTTTAAAATTATTTAGCTTTTCATTTTCTTCACTATGCTATGAAACTTAGTACTACCATTTTCAGGTTACAGTTTCTATTTTGTATAATACCAGGGAGTAATTCCTTTTGAACACATAACAATCTACTGTCCTTAACCAGAACAAAACTCCTAGAAGCTTCCCCCATGTGTAAATCACAAGGAGGCTGATTTGAGACTTTAAGAATGGTGGGAAGGCTTTCACTTCCACTTTTACTGTCGTTTGATCTTTTGTAGTGAAATGTCTAGGTTTCGAATACATACTTTTTACAAGTTTCCCTGACAAAACTAAAGCATTTAGTTTTCTACTAAAACACAAGGAATTTCAGTTATAATTTTATTTTCCATGGAGCCAAGCACAGACACAACACATTAATTACAAGGAACTGAGAAAAAGCTGTAATGTCTTATTGCAGATATATAGTTAAGGCATATTGGCTATCTATTGATTTTATTTATCTGTTATTCGTATAATTGTCTGTGTGTTCTCTGATTATCAAAGTAAGAAGAAATAACTATTACATGAGTAGTACATAACTGATAAATTGAGAGTCTGTAGCAAAATGCACTAAAAAAACCCCACAACAGTGCACTTTAAAATTAGCATGTCTACAATGTAAATGCATCGTGTTTACACTATCCAGGTCTACTTGCTACAGAAGCTTCTTCGTCTGAGAGTATATTATTAGATCTCATTCTTCGTGCCAAGAGACATTTAGATGTGGTAGCCATATTTCATCACCTTAAGACAAGGAAAGAGAACTAATCTAATTTTAAGGAAGCCAGTCATGAAAGAAAATAAATAGAATATTACTGAAGAGCTATTGTGTAGCTAGCCTTTAAATCCTTCTGCAAAAGTTTTAATCATATGGGTAGAAGCTCCTGTTGTAATTGGAAAGCTTCAGAGATAAAGCTCCATATGAAGCTTGTGCTTCCCCCCTTCAGTAGCAAAAGCACGAGGACTACTCAGTTTAATCACAGCATCAGGCTTGTAAAAACGTGTTGCCAAAACAGAGCCTAATCTCAAGTACCAAGTTGCTTGGCTTATAAAAACGTGAAGACAGCTATCATACTGTTTTTAATTCACTCCCTTGGCCTGTAACTATGATAGTTCCTGCAGCATTGTGTCAGTTGTGCTTCCCTTCAGAATAGCAATGGGAGATAGCTCTGTGGTGGTGGCAGCTGCTGCTGCATTTTTTCTTTACTTGCATCTGAATGTCAAGTGGCGATTCCTTGGACAAGCATGTCTGAAACCATAGCTACATTTTAACTTGCATTACTAGGTGCATGCTCTTCCTTTAAAAATTAGGAAATATGGGGGGGTGTCTGAATATGATAAGTTTTAGGAATTATTGCAATGCTTTTTGTTTTACAAGCAATATAGCTCTTTGAGTAAGATGAAACTACCTCCAGGGGTAATCTAAGAACCCTTTTAGCAGATCCTAATACTTGTTTCCTTCTTACTTTTGCTTTTAAATAAGACAACAGTCACACAAGTGACTATAATAGGTTTTTTGCGTAATTTGCCTTAGACTACTAACAAAATTGCCATTACAATAAGAAAAGACAGATGATCTGTGCATTAGTAATTATAAACCTCAGTTTCACAATAAAACAATATAATAGCATCTAATAATTTGAATTTCTTTCATGACGCTCACTAAAATGATTAAATTCATTCATAACTTGTCTAATCAAATAATACCAAACATGAAGCACCTCTATACCCAGAAGCCTGTTTGGGGGGAGTCTATATTACACTTATTTTAAAAAGAAAAAATTCAGAATCTAGGATCAATATAAATCAATGTTTTGATTTAATGTTAGGATATTAAGTAAGTTCTTTAATATATCTTGTGTATGGAAAGGCTTGTTACTACAGAAAGATTTCTTACTACTATAGAGAGATTTAATTCAAAACTACATTTAAAATGGTGATTTTGTACTTTCAATGTTTTCTACACTCAAAGATTAAAAACACAACTAGAGAAAAGTTCAGTAAACTAAACCCTGTTATATTGATGGCTTTCATAACAGATGTGTGTAAAATTGCTAGGTTATTTTTTACATTTATTTTAAACTAATTTCTCATTCACTTCTTGTGATGGCTCCCAAAATTACTTGATGTTCGCCAAGAGAATGTGAAAGAAAAACATCCATTATCTATCAGTCCTTCAGGAATTAGGGAGTTGCTCGGGTTTTTACAGACTTAAAGTGCTTTTACCAAACACTAAAATGTCTTCCAACCAAAGCTGTCCTTACACCAGTATTAATTACTGCTAACTTACCTGTTAACCATTCCAGAATTTCACTTCATGTTGTGAGAAAGCAATGGCATTAAGTGTTAGATTGACAGTTTTCCCTGCCATACAACATAACACACCACCTGGCAGTGGTGCTTTATGCTACTGCATTTAATGCTGCTGTTTAGAAACACTTCAAATATTCATTTTTCAGCCCTTCTCTTTGTATGTGTTCTGTAACATGGTGCTCTCCTGGATAGTCATTGTCAGAAAGAATCAACATAGTCCTAGGAAACTAGGGATTTTGGGTGGATATTTTG
>VYZX01029397.1:448232-475574 GCA_013401335.1 Brachypteracias leptosomus | reverse complement strand
CAAGCCCAATTCTCTCAGCCTGAATCTTGGGAAGTAAGACTGGAAGTTGCTATCCATTTTTGCTTTTATGACTTACATTATGGAAAGTACAAGAGAGCAGCTGTTAAAAAGAAGCTGCACAAGAAGCAGTTCACTCTGATAACACTTCATTCTTCAGCCAGGGACTTAAGCATTGAAATAAAATCACCAGAGATGCTGAAAACGGGTTTATAAATAGCATTTGCCCATCTCTGTTCGTCAAACATGTATCTTTAACAGGAAAGTTATAAATAGAATATGTCCACACTGATTCATAATTTCTCCTCTGACACACATTGCTTTTTGCTTCACTAGGTTGACAGTCAGCTGCAGATATTCACCATGTGGAGACAACATGGCAAATGCCATCAGCGTATCTAAGATCTTCTTTAAGCAGAATTGTGTACAATACTGTACAGCAAACAGCTCTTTCTTCCAACATGTCTGTCAACCAGCTGAGCAGTGTTAATAGTGAACAGCCAGAATGGGCAAGGCTCAGCTGTGCCATACACCCATGGAAACTGAGGAAAAATGCCATTTAGCTGTCATTCATCCCACCAGAGCTTTCCATGCCTTTAAGGGATTTTTTTCATCGATATCACTTCTTTGGGATTTCGAGCCACTTCCTCAGGTCTTCTAAGCTTGCTTGATGTGCTGAATCAAGTGCCTGACAGGGATAGAGAAAAAGAACTGGACATGACTCATTAAACTTAGATGTTTCCTCAGAAAACATCTGTAACATGGGAACCTAGTTAAAGTCAAAACATCTGGTCTAAATCCACATCAAATATTCCACCAAATATTCCAACTTTGCCTCAAGGTGCGCTACTGACTGAGGCATGGATACACTCACTGTAGCTGAACAAAGAATAAGGCTTCTATGGACGCTGTTTAAACCCTGCACCTCTTTTTTGAACAGAACCTTTCTTGAGTCCTGGGGAAGACAGAGTAACCACTGAACTTTAGAGCCTATGCAGACAAGCCGCAAAATTCACTTGTCATCAGCGGTGATCTTACCAGCTCTAATACCTTACCAGATTTCTGGAGCAGGCTATGATCTCATGTTCTTTCTGGCTAAGGGAAGCTTTCTGCTCACATGGGAGGCATAACAGTATGAATAAATTGCTTCAAAGCGATTTTTCCATTGATTCAGTAGATCTTGCAGCCTGCCAGTTTGCCTATCAGACATTATTCAGTTTAATAAAAACTAGAGAAATTATGTCTGGCTTTCAGATGGCATTCCAAGTTCAACACAATCTTTTCTGAGCAAGAGTTGTTGGTTTTCTAAACCTGAAAACAGATGACATTTCTTTTTTTCTTAATAAACATCTCTGATGACACTTACTGTATGGCAGATTCTAATATGCAATAGCTGTTGCAAAAATCACTTCATATGTGATATTTGATAGGTCTACTGGGCACTTGTCAGCATAGGTGTCCTGAAATAGAAATGTGAAAAAGTTAAAAGAAACTGAAAATTCAGACTTTGGAAATGTCAGAAAACAGGTAGCTGCCTGATAGCTTGACTCTGATATTATATCTCCATTAAAATCTGTTACTTTATCTACCAGAACACCAACATTGGGCAAACATTTTTACCAGCAGAAAATTGTTGCCAGTATCAGTCTTTCTGTCTCTTCATAAACTAAAGTCTGTTAATTGCGAACGACTTCTAATGATCTAATGCAATTCAGATGCAACTGTTCAGATTGCTACCAGCCTTCTTGATCAAAATTAAGGCAATGGAAGAAGTAGTCAATAATTATTGTGTCATGGGGAAGTATGAAACCCAGCAACTGCTGCCTATATCTACCCTTCTTTATGTCAGGTTTCTCCAGTGTAACTGGCTGTATCCCCTAATTACTTTCTACACATCTATTAGTATAATCCAAAGTAATGACGACTGGTCTTTCCAGGTATCATTAATAGTAGCTGCTAGTTGTTGAGAAAAATAGATCACAGTCTTTATTGCTAGCCTGAATCTTAATAGAAAGGCATACCACAGTGAACTGAACTGACCCTGGTTGGTCTGAAATTACATGTTGATGAGTAAGGTAGAGTTACACTGTAAATAAATAGTCCCACTAAATATATGAAGAGAAAGTAGAGCAGCCAAGCTCTATTGAAGCAGTCTGTTGAAGAGGCCTACAAACAGAAACGATTGACTACATCAGTGAGCACCTCTTTAACCGGTAGTTTTTATCTGTTGTATGACAAATTTGTTTGAATCAGTACTGATAAAATTTGGGATTCTTAAAGTGTCAATAGCAAATCTCTCTTGAAAGATCCCAAAAGGCAGATTCATATGAATTCAATGTACTTACAGCCTGTTAAAAATAAAGTCCAAATGTTAGGAGATTTAGGCATTGAGCAAAGTGGCATCAAGTCCAAAGTTGTGAACAGCAAGTTTACATGTATTTTCATGTCATGCATTTATTTTATGCTCACAGCATAAGCTATTCATTGTACATTGCCTTCCACACTTTTATAAAATCTTTTAAAGAGTCTTTTAAGTGTAAAATTAATAGATTTACTGTATTCATATTTTGTAAAGACTTAGCCATTTTCTCAATGACCTCTTCATCATTTCTAGGCCAGGATACTTCAGTTCAAGCTTTTTACCTAATAAGGAAGATGGCAGCAGGTGTTCTGATGAGAGGCAACCCAATCATCAGTTTTATACTCTGTGACTGATGTGCTTTTACCAGAATAGGCTGTTTGCAAGATCTTCCTGATCATTTTCACCTCAGAAGGAGGTGAAGACTCATGGCCATTTCAGCTACAAGACTAGCAGTTTGGTGGTGGTGGTGTTTGACAGATGCATTATCATGGTATGACCACATCAGTTATATCTCGAGGGTTGGAATTAAGGTACAGCAGATAAATTATTTGGTCAGATCAAAAAAATTTTTACCTTCAAAGTGGTTTATTTTAACTTCATTTGATTCTGTAATACAGTTGTTTTGTTCATGTACCAACATTGACAGTCACAAAAGTATAAGACATTAGGTTCTCGCAATCATATTTTCAGTAGAGAACTAGGGGTGGTAGAACTGGAGATACTGTGAACACAATTAATTTTATTTGTAAATAAATATTAGTCATGCAACACAGATTATTAGCCACCATGCTGGGAATTTGTCTTTTCAGGAATTTCAGCACAATATTAGAACAATATTGTACAAAGAGCAATGATAACTAGAGGCCAACACAAAAAGAAAATACTTCTGTTGCTCACAACAAAGACTCAACACTGCAAAATACAGCTATCTTGGCAAGTTCTTAATAAGAACTTGAAACAGTCTTTTATTTTTATGAGACTTTTACATGCAACTGATCTTTAGTGCATTCAATGTACTTTAAAAAACACATATTTTTATTTCGGATTCAGCTCAACAAATTAATGTATCTGTTGTATCTGTAAAGATGCTCCATAATATATCAGCTATACGATCAAAAAAGTAAATGATTAATCAGAAGTGAGATAGAAAATGGCACTTTCTAGATTCTCACCTTTCTAGAATCTAGACTTTCAAGCAAGTGAAATGTTCACTATTCATTTCCATTTCTTTCTAGTGAAAGTGCTTTGGGAAAAACATAGTGTGAAACACTGTGGCAATTAGATTTCTTGTACTTGGAAAAAAAAAGGTATTAATTGATATTTCAGTATTTACATAACATCTTTCTTATTTTGTTGGAGATTTCTAGGCTAACCCTTCACCAAAGGAGTGTGGCTAATAAAATGAGCTTTTGGTTTCTCGTCTGGGAACAGCATATATTTTCTGATTCTTTACCATTCTTCCTGTTGCTTCAAAGAAAAGTTATCTTTGAGATATTCTTGGATTCTGGATTGTATTTTCCTTCCTCAAACTTCTCAACTTTCACATGCAGAACTAGTTAATAAACTCCTCCAGATCCTATCATGAAAAGTAAAATAGGTAAGTCCAAATTTAACATCTTTACTAACTTACTAGCAACATAGGTCTGAATGGCCTTTTTTCTCCAACAGATCATTTAAGCCCACCCCTACACATTTCTTCTCCTTGGAGCCTAGAGTTTGTTCCTAGACAATGACCTCTTTCAACACTAAAGCTATTCTTATGTTGCTTATTGCAAATATGGTTTATGCAGCCACAAGAAAGACTTGAATGGTCTCCCTGCAAGTGGAGAGGTGGTCTGCAAAAAGACGTGTAAGCTTCTTGCAGCAAGAATATTGACTCTCCCCTCTTTTGCTCCAGCCTATCTTTCTATACCAGATCAGCCTCATGTCTTTGCTTCATGATCCAACCTCCTCCCTATCATTGGCTTCTTCCCCACATTTATGTCCATATCTTGTCATGAGTTTCTAGTCTCTGCCTTGCCTCTCTTCTGAGCTTTGCCTCAAATTTCTGCCTTACTTCTTCCTTGGCTTTCTGCTCTAAACATCACATAACACCATTGCTTTTCTAGAGCATTAAAGCTATAAACTTAAAAGTTTTCTTGTGCAAAAATAATATCATGTAGTAGAATCATCACATAAGTCTGTGATTTTGTTTTGTCTGTCTATCTACGTGTATTTCCTGAAATAGATTTAAAAAATACATGGGCTGCCTTTGTTAGGTTTATTTAGCATATTCAGCTTCAAGAAAATAAAAATATTCATATGAAATTTGTATATAGTCGTATATGTATAATGCAAACATACTTACACAGGATGGCTCCACTGAGCCACTACAGCTCTCATTCGCAGTTCTATCAGATATGGATCTGTTATATCTTTTCATCACAATTTTGCCTGAAGAATTTTTTTCAGAGCAGTAGTTCTTGCCAAATCTAATATGAAGCCAGCATAGAAATGCTGTATATGTCTGTGAAATCTAATCTGCAGCAAAATTGTTCAAAGAAACACTCCAATGCAATGACAATTTATTGTTTTAAACCTATTCCTAACTCCCTGACAAGTACATTAAATAACACAAAATATCTTTTTTCTCATTTTTAATTAGAATCTGTCTAGTGCTGAACCACTACAGCATCTCTAATATGAATCTAAATGAGTCTACCTATGAAGGGAGACGATACTTTTTGCATTATCAACATGCACATTTAGTTTAACTTTTTGTTACGAAATCTAATGCTATGAAGAAAATCAGTCACTGTATCACAAATGCTCCTCACACCTAACATGAGACTCATTCACATGCCCCCATCAAAACTCAGGAGATTTTGTTGTCAAAGAGAAAGGAGGCATTTACAAATGTGATTCACAAACAGTTCCTAAGGGAGTAAATAATTACCCCAAGCTATTTAATCTTTCCCCAGCACAGTAAATTAAGAAATAACTCAAGTGCATAGGTGGTACTGTGATATTAAGAAAAAAATCAACTTTATACAAATGTGTAAAAAAGATATACAGTAACCTTTTGGGTAAATTTAGTGTTTGTAAAATATTCAGCCATGGAGAATAAAGGCTCCATAACCAGAGATTAGGTAAAATGCTCCTATGGCAGTTCAGCCTTTCCTGATATTAGTCAGCTTTTCCTGCTGCTGGGAATTCATATCAAGGGATGAAGGGACACTCTGACATTTAAATTTATTTGATGAACCAACCCTGAATATGTCTGGTGTCGCAGTGTATCCATAATGTGGGTATCATATGCTTATTCACAAGGGTTTGGACAGAGCCTGCTAACTGCTTCTACACAAGCTACTGAATACCTAACAGCAGAACTATTCAGTCTGGGCCTTACTGTGTCAAACAGATCCTTGGATACGTGCACATGCAATGAGAGAACAAGCAGTATAAATCTAGGGGAACCATTACTTGCAGTGTTGCCTGACAGAGTTCACTGGAGACTTGCCTCTTTTCCCCACAGTCTGGCAGGTCTAAAAATTTAAAGTGTTAACCAAACAAAAGTTCACTTTCCTTGCCAGTTCACATTAGAAAGCCCTCATCCAAGAGGCACTCTTCTGATATCTGCATTTCTGCTAATGACTGCACTGTATCCAGTATTCATTTTTGGGGAAAAGGTGCTTAAGACTGTCGTACTAGGTGGAAAATAAACTATTCTATGCACGCAGTTAATTTTAGTCCTGAGAACTCATAGAAATTACATTAGTGGTAGTCATTTACTTCTCATGATGAAAATTAGTATTTTTTGCCTGGCTATTCTCCTTATTTCTCTCTTTTTTCCTCTCCATCCTTCCCAGTGCTGCATCACAGGAACATCAGCATCACTTGGCCACTGCTACCTTTGGCTGCCTCCCCCTCCGTTTTCACAACTGGTCTGTGCAAGTTGCTCCTAGTAAGTGTTCCTTTAGGATCTGAATTGCCACACTTCATGTACCACGCCCATAAAAGGCTGCTCTAGCAGTCAGTACGGCATTATTAGCTGCATTGCAGTTCACAGTATTTTGCAGAGTGGAGCAGGCTATAAAAGTTGGAAAGGGACTGAATTTTGGCAAAAGCTTTCTGTTTTCAGTCTGCCTCAGAGAAGGCTGAACAAGGAAGGCAGAGTTTTCATTTGTAAAGACCTTGGCAAGTCATTTTTGTCACATTTCTCATAACGTGACATTTCTGTCACATTTTCACTCCTTTTTTTTTACTATTTTAAAACTCTTTATGTACATATAGAGATAAATGTCTTCATATACAAAAATGTAAATAGATAAACACATTTCATAGATTTTAAACCTAGATAAAGACTGCTTCTGCTTTTACTGAGGTCCCTGAGGACAGTGTGAAACAGATATTTCACAGTTTAAAAAGTCACAGTAAGACTTGACAATGATCTTGTAGCAATACAGAACACTAATCTGAGACACAAGAGACTGTGAAGTGTATCTGCAAGAAATAAAAAATGGAAAAGTGAGGCAAGGACAAACACATCCATAAAGATTTAACAGAAGGATTATTAGCATTAGGAGCTGTTTGCTTAATGAAATTGCCCTTAGTTTTACCAACCAAATACAGTATCCCTGCAGGAGTTACTGTAAGCAATGCCACTACAATCTCTGAGCAACAATAGATTAATTACCAAAGGCATTCTTTTTTTTTTTATTTCCCTCTAATAACCAGGCTTTTCCTTGTCAGTATCATTAGAGAAGGTATTAGTCTTGTAGCTTTATCATCTCTAACAGACAGAAAAGGGCAGACAGAGTAAGATGGTGCTTTGACATCAGCTATTCCCTCACAGTCCACAGGGGCATGTAGTACCTCCTTGCTTGTAATTTGAAAGGAGAACAAAGTGTTTCAGTTTTTTACATAACTAACTTTGCTTTTTGCCAGAGCATGAGGATTCCAGGGTTCTTGCTGCTGGCACAGACAAGAAGTTTATTTGCCTCAGTAAGTTACCCCAGTGGTTGAGAAGAAATCATCTCAACACTACCTTGCTGGCAGAACCTCTCGTACCTAGAGAGTACAACAGAGCCACTCTTGCCAAGTGCTGTTCAGCCAGAGCCACACTCAGCCCTGATCACTGTTCTTGATTTTTAGTCAGCCCCAAGAAAAACTAGGCGATGAGGTGCCCCTACCTGGGTCTCCAGCCCCTTGAGATGTCCTGTCCATGCCTGTTGCCAACAGTGCCGGTCCTGAGCCACAACCTGAAATCTGATGTTGGTGTTCACAGCCCTTTCCCATTTTAGATGTCAATAAGAGCTGCATTTGAGGTGTCAAGGGTAAGCCTGTCCACCATCTGCCTTACTTTTCTGCCATCTACCAAAAAGCAGCATATCATTTCTTTTCACCTGTTCATTTCACAAACAGTCTCTCAGTCAACACTAGTGTTCAAAGCGCTTTGTTTGACCTGCCTAAATTCACGTTTGTCGGAGAAATGTCAAACATGAGTATCACTCACTGGCCAGCAGCGTATTTGTTCTGCCCAAAATATACAGGACACAATGGCCTTAAATGAAACAGCCTGGAACATTCTTTTCTAAAATGTTGATCATAAAGACAATTTTGCTACCTAAGTGTCAGATTAAAGGCACTTTCATACAGATTAGATTTAACTCAATTTGTCATTTATACTCAAGGAGATTTCTCTTCAGTATTTAGATCAAGCCCTCACTTCTGAGTAGTAGGAATTTTTTAGAACTTCTGACATAAGTCTCCTCTTAGTTTGATCAAAGAAAATGAAGAAAAGTTAAATCAGACTTAAACTGTTTATAATTCATAATGACTTTGAATACTCCTTCTTTATTAATTATGGGGTTTTATTAGTTAATGACCTAGACATCTGTTTTAATTATGTTTGCCATCCATACCTGTCACTCCCACAAAGTATTAGTGCATAATGTATCTAACAGATATAAGTGCTTGAAGAAACAGTGTGTAATCTGTTACAATTAAACCTCCACACTTCTCTTTGGATATCACTCAGTATGGGGTCTGGTGGGGGTGGAGTTAACTTACTTCACAACAACCTAGTATGGTGCTGTATTTTGGATTTGTGACCAAAACAGCGTTGATAATAACAGGGATATTTTAGCTGTTGCTGATCAGTGCTTGCACATCATCAAGGCTTTCTCTGTGAGAAAAGAGTAGGCCAGAGGTGCACAAGAAGCTGGAAGGGGACATAGCTGTGTCAACACAACACATTGTACCTGGGAGAGATGACCCCAACTGACCAAAGGGATACTCCACGTATATGACATCATACTCAGCAATAACTTTAGGGGAAAACGGAAGGAAGGAGAGCAGTGGGTGGGGGTGGGAGTGTTCAGAGTGATGGTGCTTGTCTTTCCAAGTAGGCATTACATGAGAAGGAGCCTTGCTCTCCTGTAGATGGCTGAACACCTGCCTGTTGATTGAAAGCAGTAAATAAATTCATTAAACTGTATTTATCTTAACCCACAAGTTTGTGCACTTTTCCCCTTCCCATTCTCTCCCATCCCACTGGAGAGGAGTGATCAAGCATCTGGTTGGGACTAAGCTACCTACCAGAGTTAAAGCACAATACACTATGGCATTAAAAATATTTCTTAAAGTGTATTTGATTTTTGTGTTGACTTGGAGTGGGACTAGCTTTAAAAGTTTGTGTTTCATGTAGTCGTGTGCCCTTACACACATTACAAGGCTCACAAGACACACTTTTTTTTCTAGTGAGGCAGTCCTGTGGGACACAAGGCTTTTAAAACAGAAGAATGAAATTTGTCTGAGCTCATGACTTCCTTGGAAACCTACTACATTAGAGGTCTTTATTCAGAAATGAGACAGAGGACCCTCACCCAGACTTTCAACATCTCACTTGCAATATCAATATTTAAATCTTAATATCAATATCTAACTCCTGGTCAGGGTCTCTCAACAGCAGGACATGATGAGCAGTCAACAAGAGTTACAAACACTCCTTAAGCATACATATCTCTGTCAGTAACTTACCATAAAACCTTTAAAGAATAGTGACTGCTGTGGAAAATAATGTGCCAGAGAGTATTTCTGAGTAGCATTACATCTCCTTGTAATGTTTCTGCATGTAAATTGTCTACAAAGACAGACCTATTTGCAACAGAATGGTGGTCACAATGGTCCCATTCAGTATTTACCTATCATGTTATTGTGGTAATTGGACCTTGTCTGAAGTATACTTATTCCTAACAATTTTATACTACAGACATAACTAAAATCACTTAATAATAACTTCTTCTCTTCAAGCACAGTTTAGGCTCAAGACTAAATTTTTTTTTAATCAGAAGAAATTGAAACCACTTGGCCATTGAAATACCATTGTTAAAATAACTTTAATGTCATTATGGGGAAGAAAAGGGTGAAACAGATGATCATTCTCTTAGAGGACTAATTTTCATTTATAACTGAGTCAACAATCTAAATGGCTAGTAAAATAATCCTGTACAGGTAAAACACTTGTTTTGGTAGAAGGACAAATACGCGATGAAAAATAGAAAATAAAGATGTTGAATCAATACTCTGAGTACAATACATTGTATCTAAAGAATCAGAAACAGTGCTACAATATGTGTTTCTGATATCAGCAACCTACAAAATACACACACTATATCCAGAAGTATTTTGTTCTTTTATGGTATTTCATATTTGGTCATTTGCTATATCTCCTTCTGGAGTTAAAATAAGTTTTGTATAACTATTATGTGCATCCTTTTGTTCTGGTATGTGAGTTCCAGTACTCAAAAACTAAGACTTTATTTATTGTTGTATATTTTCGTGGGTGTTAATTTTTCTGGATATGCAAATAATCTTTTGCAATTTTTCTATTCAAATGACATACAACAAGTTCTAGTTGCAGGCAAATATGGTATGTTTAGTTTAATTAGCCTTCAGATTCAGAGTGGATTATTACAAGTTATAAAATGTTAATGCTTAGGTTCATTACATTGAATTTTGAAATACAGTATGTTCTTAGACCCAGAGGCCTTACCAGAGCGACTCAGCTTCAACACTGGCTTCCCAGAAACATTGTGATTGATCTTTTGATGTGAAACCAGAGGTAACTTCCTATCTAGGTCACTGGAAAGATATAAATGGCCAGTGTGCAGAAGAGTTCCTCTCAATGTATATGATGGGGAAAGATAGCTTTTTTGATACATCCTGTCTCACCAGGGTGACAGCATCAGACATATATCTATGAGGCACTAAGTAGAAACTAAAAGGCCTGTAGCCCCCCACCTGACCACCCCCTTCACTGACAAGTGTCTTAGATGACACTGGATGCTGGAGATCCTGGTTAGTTCCCTACTCCTCCAGCAATGGCATCCCATACCAGTGCTCTTTTCTGTTCACTGATGGGGGGTGTAGTTCTACAACCTGCAAAAAAGTCCTATTGATCCAGATTTATTGCCTTGATATACAGCAGTAAACTACATTTTGGGGTGCTGTGAGGTAAAGGTTATGTTTTAAACAGTAGCATGAGTAAAGCAACAGAAGCATTGCAGTAAAGCTCTAGTTTGCCTGTGGGAAACTTGGACCTTTCTCAACTGATTTTAGGGTATAATGCAATTGAAATGATTCACAAGTCTCCTCAGATCATTTGGAAAATGCATACAATTAGTTTTTAAGTATCTGAAAGAAGTATGTGATTAATAGTTGGTAATTATTTTCTTCAGCTATAAGATATACTTTCAAGAACCCTTAATCCTAATTAATTGTTAGTTGGAATGAAGATGCTTAATAGATGCCAAGTACTGGATCTATTCCACTTTTTTTTTCACAGTGTAAAATAATAGGCTGCAAGTAGCAATACAGAATGCAAATCTGGGTCAAATGAGTTTCTTTAAGATCCTGGGCCAAGAAATTACCAGGAAAATATGAAAACTCAAGGCTTTGGAAGGAGACTTGAATCATTCTAGAGACCATAGAAAGGCAAGTACTGTAGAAAGATTGTTGTTATGCGAAACATAAGTTAGTATATGGTAGCTAGTCTTTGCTGAGGGGATTTGATGTGACTTATTAATTATAGCTGAATAATGATTATTCTGATAACTAGTTGAAAGGAGGAAGCTGAGTCTCTCAAGAGCCACAATGGTAAAATGAACCTGAGGGAAAAGATGGATAACTAAAGCACTAAGAAGCTATATGAGATAGAAAGGGGTTATACTTATCTCATAAGTCTTGGGCAGTTAGAAGTGGCATGGGAGCCAAATAACAGGGGATACAGACACTCAACATGCATTATTCAACATGAAGATACAAGCACGTGGTTGTTTTACTAGGAAGCAACCAGGAGAGTTGTCACACTGTGACTGCCAATGGGGAACCACACACCCTTTGTCCTCTCTTCCCTTTCCCTGTACCTGGTATATCAGTCCTTATCCATCCCAAGGAATAACAGGTCAGCTGTAAAGGATCATATTCACTGGCATTTAGTTGCTGAGGCACTGAAGGCTTTTTAGAGTATATTGCAGCTGAATGGTAATTTCATGCATTTTGATGGTGTCTGAACCTTGGATGCCCAGAGTGATGTTTACATACCCAGGTTTTCCTGTCAATCTAATTATTTATTTCCAGATAAACTCAGGTCTTAATGGTTGTCTATACTGTGAAAGCTTGGAACACTCCCAGCCTCGGGGCCCAGGTGTGAGTGCTGATCAGATGCCAAGACTGTGTCAGGACAGGATCAAGCTAGCCCTGTCCCTTCTCAGCCCACACCTTGCTTATCTTGAGGAGGAAACCTGGGCCATGAATCATAGAATCATAGAATTATAGACTTGTCAGGCTTGGAAGGGGCCTTAAAGATCATCTAGTTCCAACCCCTCTGCCATGTGCAGGGATGCCTCCCACTAGATCAGGTTACTCAGAGCCCCATTCAGCCTGGCCTTAAAAATTTCCAGGGATGGGACTTCCACCACCTCTCTGGGCAACCTGTTCCAGTGTCTAACCAATATCTATTGTCAGATGCTTGCTCCAGACAATCAAGACACCAGAACAACAGAGCAATGTAGTCTGTGTAACACCAGTCACTGCAAACTGTAAAGTCTATTAATGCCTCTTCTGTATACTAAGAAACTAATGTGGTGCTTCCTAGATTTGTGTCTATGCCATAGAAATCATCCCTGTTTTGATGGGCTCTTCTGAGGGATAGTTATTTAGCTAGAAACTGTAGCATGACAAGTAAGGGACCAAGATGAGTCCTCTCTTCTCCCGTCAGCAAGTGGGATTGCACACAAATTCTGCAGATTAAATGAGTATCTCACATTTCTGGAGGCTTTACAGGATATGGAATACAGTTCACAAAATGAAGGCAACTAGCATGAAGAAGGAGCTGAAGCTGAAATTTTTAATTGTCCTCTGTTTCTAATGTTTCTAGCCTTTAAGAAAAAGAAGTCAGCTGTGGCTGTTTTGTGAAATGAAAGCAATCCAAATACAATGCTTGAGCTCACGGATAGCTTGAAACAATCAATTTGAGCAGTCAATACCCTCTCAATGGATGCTGGATCAGAAGACAGGGACCATCACTGCTGGCATTGTCAGTATCTGTCATATATTCCAAGACCCAAAGACACATATCTCAAAGATGTAAGACACAAAGTCCTGGATTCAAAGGAGCACATAAAAAAAGACTTTTCTAGGTGTCATGGTAGTTGTGAAAGACTTGAAGATGTGAAATAAGAGTCTACTAAAGACTGTAAAGCTAGAAAGTGAAGTAAAAGAATATTGATGACTTTTTTGCAAAGGATGAGGAAGGGGACCAGTTAAGAATTCTGAAAAACAGGGATAGGACCTGACCACATTGTAAGCTGTTTCACTGTCACTTGCAGTGGTTTTGAGAAGTGAGAAAAGTCTTTAAATCCCCATGACAGGACTTTGGGGGGAATGTGAGCATTTTCATTTTCCTGCAGGAGGATTCAACATTCAAATTTTGAAACCTGAAGCCTTAATTGTCATCCTGAAAGTAATGAGACAACAAGCAATAGTACTCTAGATCATCCTAATTTTCCTCTTAACCTGATTTTCAGACTTCTCTTTGTTCTCACTGCTCTTTCCAGCACTTTTTTCCTCTGGAAGCAGTCCAAGTAACTCCTATTTTCCTTGGATTTCATTACTTAATGCATAACTTTGCTGCACTTCAGCAGAGGTCAGTGCTGAAAGGAGTAGGATTACTTGAAATGTTTTGTTAGCTATGACAGTTTATTAATCAATGTGGGTGATTAATCATATGGAGTTTGCCTTTTCACAATCCTTTTGATTGCTATTGAGCCTATGATTCACAACAATTCTAAATATACTCCTACAGAGTTCTAACTTAGCCTTTTGTTCCCTTTCCCATATATATGTGCAGTTAATTGTTCTTACCCGAGTTCATGGTCTGGCATTTGCCCTTATTAAACAGTTTGTTTTTTTTTCTTACAGCATTTCCCTGTGTATCAGGATCTCATTGAACTCCAATCCTGTTTCCCAATGCACAGTATCAGCTTATTAGTGTCTTCAAGTGTAATCAGCACATTTTCTATTCAATCACCTAGATCATGAAAGAAAATATCTGATAGTATCACTCCCTTAGGACTGATCCCTGCAGAGCATTACTCAGTCCTTTTCAAGATGTAGCTGAACCACTGTTGGTGAATTCCCAAGTAGAGTTTTCTCCTGACTTTGGTAGCTGCTTTTTTTCATCTTTTTTTCCTTAGTTTGGTTACTAGAACTCTATGCAGTATAGCTTCAAAAGTCTTATATAAGCCAATCTGTCACTTATCACTTCTCCTCTCCTTTACATTGTGGTAGAAAGAAACTGACTTGATGTGATACAATGTAGTTTCATAAGATTCTTTCTGGTTATAACTCCTCTCCATGTTTTATTTTAGGTCCTTAGAAGTAGTCTGTACAATAATTTGTCATATTGATTTTGGTCCACTGAAAGGAACTATCAGGAACTACGAGTTTCTACATAATTATTTCTGGTGCCTGGTACCTGGCATCAGGCATGTGAGCATTTCTAGCAGTGGTGGTAGTAGAACCCAGGTCTCACAAGCTTAGGCTGTGCACAATTAAAACTGTTACTGATAAAGGAAGCTGTATTTGTTAGCAGTGTGGAAATAAACACCTACTGGACGTGACTGCATCAGCAAAGGTTTTTTTGTGAGCAGACTATAACAACATGAATAAAAGAACAATCACTTACATCTAAAACTTCATTCTGTTCTGTTGAAATGAGAAGAAATCCTCAGTCTTTGAGAATGAACCCAGGCCGGTCCTTCTTCTTCACCTGTGTTTGTCCTAGTCAATCTTCCTTTCCAGAGATCGAGGTTATTGCTATTCCACTAGCAAATAAATATTCAAACTATTAAAAAAATACATTAGACATGCCTTCTAAGGCAGGTATGTCTAATAAAAATTGTTTCTGCTACTAGCCATTCTCTTAGCCCACATGGTGAATAGAGATCATGTAAGGCTAGCCTTAAGACTAGGCCTGGTGATCATTTTCCTTTCTAACCTTCTTCATGGAGCAAAATGTTTTGCAGTATTTTTTAAAATAAACTCTAGGGTGCTTATTTGCAAATACAAAACTTATAGCATGTTTCAACTAATCCTGTTTTTGATTTCTTGTTAAGATGCAGGTTTTAATAAAATTAGAACAGTTTACCCAGAAGTATTCCCCATTCACTGCAAAGTAGGGACAGCAAATGTAATAAAGCTATGGCAGAAGAAACGTATGTTTTTGCTTCAGGAGTATGGACTAAGATGTAAAAAGAATTGGATTCTCTCTCTCTTAGCACTGGGTTTATCTCTGACGCCAAGCATAGTTACTATCATGAACACAGAAAATATCTGCCTTAAAGCTAACATTTCCTGTCTTCTGAATGTTTGGTGAGCGAGACTACTGTTCTTGTAAAAGGGGCATTATTTTTGTTATTTTTAATACCTTTTTTCTGTAGTTTATTATTTGGAAGCAGCAAGATTTCTCAGAACAATGATAGATTTCTTCTTGTCTTTGTGGAGCTGCTGAGTTTTCAGCTGTATCTTGCTTTGTAAAAGTTTTTATATTTTTACCCTGTGGATACAGAATGTTTTTGTTTATCAAATGTGTAGAAGCATAGGCTTGAAGTTCTGGGGCCTGGGCTGTGGACCCTCAGTTGGGATTGACCTACAGCTGAGTCACAACCCAACAACATAATTTCTTTTCCCCGAGACCCCAGAGGTAGAACCTGGCTCACCTGTGTGAGACCCCAACTTCCTCCAGGTGATTGTGATTGGGGTGGTGGGCGAGGCTAGAGAGATATCAACCAGGAATGAGGTCAGTCTGAGAGGAAACAGGAACTGAAGTAGTTGGAGAGAAGTAGCAGAAGAAAGAAGCAGCAACAAGAGGCTTGTCAGTTTGAAAAGAGTTTCTGCAGAAGAGAGTTCCTGTTGGGGCCAGTTGGAGGGGCTTCTTGTTGGGGGTAGATTGCTGAGCTCTCTCTCAGTAATGTGTTCCCTGTTGGCTGATTTGAGATGGAGAAGAGCAAGCAGATGAATAGAAGATGAAGTTATGCTGAGGGGATGTTGCTGAGTTTGGTGCTGGCTTGAGAAAGAAGAGAGCTAGCAGCACAAGGTTAGAGAAATATTTTCTAGACTCATAATCTTCCTATTCTCTATGTGACTGCCTGTCTCAACTGTAAGAAAAGAATAAGATCATTTTCAGCCTCTAATAGTATTTGAAAAGTGCACTCTATTGTGTCAAGATATGCCATGGGAGTTGACAGTCTACATCGCAAACTCTACCTTAATGTCTTATGATATCCATGAGCAACTGTTTCAAGACTCACTGCATTTATTTATTTATTTATTTTGCAAGTACTTCCAGATGGAGAAAAGAATATTTTTGTGTTTTTTGGTGCTGGTGATTACAGGTTTTAAAATCTTGTTCATTTTTAATGTTGAAAAAAACTAAGATAGAATTTGGATGCTCACAATTGAAAGTTTGTTATTTTAATGTAAATATAATTTCTAAAACCTAAGTAACATTGAGAAAATTCCAAGAATTTCATATTCTATACAATAGAATGATATATATTGCTTGTGTAGATGTCCAATGTATAGATTCAATTTAATATTATTTCAAATATGAGAGAAATGTTCCTTTATTTACATGGTGACACAGGAATTAATACTTTTAGCTGTCAGTATTGAGTTTCTGGATTTGATTTATTGTATGTCAATATGACTCAAACTAGAAAATGACATGGCATTGTACTGTCTTGATAAGACTTGTCACAGCATTAGAATATATTAGTTGCTCTCTAGTAATTTCAAAAAGATGTTAGGAAGTTTTCTGGCAGACAGGAGATAAGATGTACACATCTTACTAAAACTGCGTTCTCAGCATTTGTCATTATGGCTGTACAGTATCTTGGCCAGCCAAAGCACTGTTCAGATCTACTGCTTTTGCTGTTCTGCCAGCTTTTCTTGTTGTTATGAGACAACATGACAAGCTTATTCTTCCTGACACCTTCGAGAATAAATTATTTACAGGAGTAGAGAATATTCCAGTGCAAAAAAAAAGCCATTTCTATTGGCCTTCCTGTTAGTCAGGTTAGATTTTTCAACATATAAGGAACCACTTGTCATTAATGTAAGGACCTTCTTACAGAAAACTGAATGTATGAATTGCAGCTATTCCCACTGGCCCTTATGTGATTATGGCGGTTCAAAGGCTGCAAGAGAATTTCAAGTCAGTTGTACACCCTCAGATGTTGTGGAGAACCAATGCAGGACAGCAAAACCTGCTGCTGAGTTGAGCTAAGAAGTCATCTGCCTGAGGTGGCAGCAAAGTGAAGCTTTCTTCATGCCTTAGGATGGTACCAAAACAACTGGAAAGGAGAAGGCAGGCAGGGAGCTCCTGAAGACACCATCCAGCCACGTGCAGAGTCCACACATGGTGACAGTTATAACACTACTCTCCCTATGAAAGCCATTGCCATTCAAGGCCAATAAAATTCAGCCAGAGCTGTTGATGTATCTACATGGATGGCTGAAATTACTTTCCCCATTGTCAAGGGTTAGGGCTGGGCCAGCCTCTAGGCGAATGACAGATACTCTCTGTTAACGCCCTCTCCCTTCCCCAAAGTGAAAGAAAATGGGAATAAGGGAGACAGACGTATGGATTGGAAAAGAAAACTAAACCAGCTTTAATGAAATTAATAACGATAAAATGAAATACATACAAATATACAAAACCAGTATCGAATTCAGCCCCCCTGATGGCAGTAATGTCATCTTCATTGCTGATGTTGTGGAGCAGGCACTGGGGAAGTCCCAGCAACCTTCAGACTTCCTCCTGCACTGATGCAAACTGCCCATCAATGGCTTCAGCAGGGACTTTGTGTGCATGTAAAAATCTCAAGCTGGACCCAGGAAACAATAACAGCTCACTTTCCCTGCCTTCTCATGTTTCTTCTCTTGGCAGCAGTGCCAGCAGTGCTCTGACAACAAAGCCCAGGCCACAGCTGACTCTGAATGTCTGTCACTCCCTGGTCCCTCTCCCAGTACTGTCATCCTGGTCCATTGACAGCCCTGCAGGCATTCACACACTGGCCCTGGGGTGGCTGCTGGGATGTTCATGAGGTCCAGATGCCTCCTCAGCTTAGAGATCAGTTAAGTTTGGGCTTTGCATTTTGTGCAAGGTTTTCTTCTGTGTAAGACAAGGTGGTTGTTGTTTTCCATTTCTGTGCAAGAAGGATTTTTTTGAGAGAGACTAAATCCATGGATTTATGTAGTTATTAAATAGAAATCTGTTTGCAGTACTTGGAGGTTAAGTAACATATATCTGCACTTATTCTCTAGGCAGACACTTCTATCTTCTTACTGCTTGTAAAGGAGAAAGTGGAAAATCTTTTAAATTGTTTTTACATTGCTTAACAGATTCCAACACTGACTGATTTCCAGAAATACTAAAATGTTATCTCACTCCTATTTATGGCTAATAGGGTATTTGCACCCTTTCAGTGAGTGTTATTATTGTCAAGGCCTAGAGTTTGTGTTCTTTGTCTGTTTAATACTTTTTAAATTTTTTTCTGTGCAGAAAACGTATTGCCTATATTTTATCTTCAGAGCTACACAGGCATGTGCATTCCTGCAAGTAAATGAACATCAAGTGGCTAAATGTTTAGTTATTGTTAGACTTTTCAAGGTCTAAAAGGCAAAATCAGAAGATAAGTATGGCTTATAAGAACACAGCTGCATTAAGCTGTTTTGATAAGCCTCCATTGTCAGAGATACTTTGTAGCATTAAGTTCAATGAAACCTCAGTTTAAAAAAGAGGAAGAGAACTTTCCAGACATTTGTATTGAAAATAGGTAATATTAATATCTCAAAATCAACCTAATTATTTCTCCAGGGACCCTCATTTAGACGAGTAATTTGCAAGTCACGTGGGAGTATTTGATCTCTTCACATGGAGAAGGGTAGGACTCTGTTAATTTCAAGCAGAGACAATCACATAATTAATTTACCCAGCAGGAAAACAGAGTTCATTGAGCAAGTGTGCCCAGAGCTGTTAGTGTCAGGGAATGACCTCTCACATCTGATTTTACACTGTAATAACTAATGGCACAGCTCTCTGCAATTACATCTTTGTTCATCAAATTTAAAGAGAAAGCACTTTTAATACTTTTAAGCATAGCTTCTCTTTTACTCCCTCCAAAAAAACCTGCACCTGTCACAATGTGGGCTTGAAAATGTCCAGAGAGGAATGTTTCCTCTCCTGAAAAGCTTATTTTTGGTTTGGTTTGGTTTTTTTGGTAGATACTGCTTCTTCGGGAAGTATATTGAGGAAAGATGGTTACATTTTCTCCTCTTGATGTCTTCAGAAATTATGTCACATTTTCTTCCCATGTGCAATTCCCTTGGAAGTAAATCCTTGTGAATAATTCTGATCCCATCTTATTTTGTCCCAAAATCTCCCCATTTATTAGATACAGTGATCATCTTGACAGGAGCACTGGATAAGAATAGAGCTGCTTCCTGACATTGCAGTTCCCATTACTGTCCCAAAATCTTGACATAACAGGAGGACACTGCTTTTCCTTATCTTTGTTATCCAGTCTTTATTTTCAGAGCCATTTACAAAAATCAAACTGGGACTACATGTGGTTAGACTATAGATGTGACAGCTGATCACCCCAAATTTCCACCTTGGTTTGTGTTTTTACTTCACTTCTTTTAAATCTGTTGGTGCATAGTCTGTTGACCAGGTGCCATGACTTTAATCTTATATAGGGTAGGTTTTAGAAAATAATGTTTTTGTGAATTCAGAGCAATGGCAGTCCCTGCACAGAGGTAGGAAAAAGTGTTCCTCCTCAAAAAAATAAGGTTCTCACACTGATGTTATATATTATTATGCAATGCAATAAGCAGGTAAAAAACAATGCAACAGAGAGGGCATGTAAAGAAACCATGAATTAGTAGATTATATAGCACCAGAGGATATTCACAGACACTGAAACTTGAAAATCATTCTCTCAGACAATCCCCAGGTGTGGTTGGGGAGTTAGCATAGGCCAGAGAGTGTTTCCAGTAGTCAATAGGATGTTGTCATCCCCTTTTAGAGAGTGAGTTCAATAGTATTAGTCGTGGGCCACCCTTTGCCAGTTGTTTCCAGTGCCGTGCATTTAATCCACGGCTATAGACGTAATCTGGAAACCTGTACATCAGCTTGGCCTGTTGCCTACTGATTTGATGGGTAGTTGTATGGATTTGGGAAGGATTTCCTCCAGATCCTGCTCTGACAGACAGAAACACAGGCTTTCACCCTTGTCACTATGAGCACCTTTCCTCTGTCTCCTGCCGGCTTGCCACCACAGGCCTAGCCAATGTTGCAGAAACTCCTTGGCTCTGTTCTGGGGGGTAAAACATGGGTTTGAGTCCAAATGTTCATACCACCTGTTCTGCTCAAATGCAAGCCTGAGCTGAGGCCAGGTCAAACTGGACCAAAACATGAAAGGAAAAAAATAATGTAGAGCAAGCGGAAATTGTCAATGGTGCAGTCTGGGTGGTTCAGGCACCAGTAATAATGAGTGTTACAGCACAGTGTAAGCACTGCCTAAGCACAGCAGCTCCACATATAACCAACTCTGCAGCCTTCAGTGGAGGTCCAAACATCAGAAAGACATCTCTTTGATAAATCTACCTGACACTTTAAGCCTTTACTGCTAACTCACAGTAGTAAACCTACACACACATATGGACATTCAGATACAAGAGGAAACCTATGAAAGATGCAGGAAAATTTAATTGGAAGATCCACTCTATCCATGGGACAAGAACCAATTTTTATTTCTTCTGTAGGTCTAACAATGTGGAGTTTGATGAAAGCTGATAGGAACATAGAGAACAGCCTCTACTTTTCTCAATATCCTTACATCTTTAAGGTATATAACAACAACAGAAACAGATAAAAAGCAAAAATACAACTTTCTAATTTCCTTTTAGTTAAAAATTGCAGTACAGACTCATCAATGGCCAATATTCTTCTCATCATGATCTCAGATTTGGGATGTCTTGAAGATGCTCCTTCCACAGGTACTACAGACTGTATCAGAGACCTGGTAAGATGAGGCTCCAGTGGGATATAAAATCCGGATAAAAATGACAGATTACAGTAAGAAGCTGGTATCAGTAGCTTGGGAGATAGTGAAATGAAATCTCTTCAGAAAACAGACTGCTCAGAACACTTCTGCTGAAAGCTGCCAGTGCCAAAGAATGACCTCACACATCTGATTCCCCACCAGTGAAGGCAGATGGGGCTATGTGGTGTGCTGTAGGCATTAGGTTGCTTCCCTTGCACGATCAAATGCAAGGGCTGAAGCAATGACTGAAGCAGATAATCGTGTGACACTGCCACTCCTATCTGCAAACTGTCTACAGAGGATCTCATGCAAATGAAGAGATCAGGAGCAAACAAAAATGTATAAATTAAGATAACGATGCAGACTTCTTTTGCAAAGTGCTTCAAATCAGCATATAAAAGCCACATGTGGAAGCTAAGCATAATATTATTAGCAATACAATTTGGCAAACTAATGGATTACAACATTTTGAACAAGGAAATTTAGAGTGATGGCTACTTTTTTAAAAGGAAAAAAAACCTCTCTAGAGACAGGTACGTAGCTGCTTCTTGCTTGCAGAAGAAGTAACACTAGACAATACTTCAGAAGTTTACTTAAAACTTGTTCTTCATCATCACATTAACTTGATTGCTTTCCACATTTTCTCCTTTCATTTTAAAGTCACCATTGAAAGTGATGTCATGACTATACCAGCTGGAGAATGGTACAAAGTGCATTGAAACAGGAGTGACAGACTGCAGGGCAGCTTTAATTAGTGAATGGCTTGCCTTACCAGGCATGAAGCAGGTGGGTATTGACCCGCCA
The DNA here is from genome assembly GCA_013401335.1 of Brachypteracias leptosomus. NCBI lineage: Eukaryota > Metazoa > Chordata > Aves > Coraciiformes > Brachypteraciidae > Brachypteracias > Brachypteracias leptosomus. The sequence continues at coordinate 453,758 of VYZX01029397.1, read as the reverse complement.
AAGAAATGGAACTTTTCCATTACTAATATAGTACCAATTAAAGCAGCGTATAGATGTTTTGAGAAAGTACATAGCAGGGGGCTGTCTGGAAGAAGGAAGGCTGTTAGGGTTTTGCTTCTTTGTTTACTGCTTTTTCCTTTCTTCCTTTGTTGTGCGCTTTCAGTCTGGAACTGGAAGGGTGGCTCATAGGGAGTTATTCTTCTGCAGCAGCAAAGGGCTCCACCGCAGCCTTCGTTCCTATGGTGCCCTCACTCTCCGTGTGCACTCAGAAAAAAGGCCAGCATAGAGCAATGCTGAAGTAAAAAAACCTTACATAAAGTTACAGGCATATCCCAGAGGAATATATATGTACTTCAGAGTATAATTTGTAGTTAGAAAGGTCTATTTGTGATGGGCCTATGTAGGCCTTTGTTAAAGTGAACCACCAAATGCCAATATAGGGTTTATTCCATTCTCTTTGTATTCACTACTTTCTATATGTATGAAAACCTGCAGCTAGTTATTATGTAAGGTTATATTCATCAAGTGTGTTTTCTGTCTCTTGTGCACCCATACTTCTCTTTGTTGTTGAAATCTCTCTAGGCATCACTAGGACTTCTGCTTTGAGGAAAATACACAACTTCCTAAATTCATAAACAGGACTGATTAGAAATGTGGAGTGACTGGCTGAGAGTTGGGCATTCAGCTTGATGTCACCTGAGAGGCAGGGATGCTTTAACCATTGCAAAGTTCAAACCAGTAGGTTTGCTTTCAAGCCTATTCTGTAGTGGTAGATGGCTCTTGGGGAACTTTTAGGCTGGAAAGCCTGAGATCTACAACGTGTGAGCATTTGTATACCAATTCTCAGTGACTCCTTATAATTAGCAGTTTTTCCTAATTTAATTAATCTGGCTTCTGCTGTAAAATACAGGAAATCTTTTTATAAATACATTAGCAACAAAATAAAGGCCAGGGAGAGCCTCTATCCTCTATTAGATGCAGGAGAAAACATGATGACTAAGGATAAGGAAAAGGTTGAGGTGCTTAATGCCTTCTATGCCTCAGTCTTTATTAATAAGACCAGTTGTATTCTGGGAATCCAGCCCCCTGACCTAGATGACAGAGACTGGGAGCAGAATGATCCTCCTGCAATCCAGGAACAGATGGTCAGCAACCTGCTGAACCATATAGGTGTACACAAGTCTATGGGACTGGATGGAATTCGCCCAAGAGTTCTGAGAGAGCTGGCAGGGGTGCTCACCAAGCCTCTTTCCATCACTTTTCATTAGTCCTGGCTGACTGGGGATGTCCCAGTAGATTGTAAGTTAGCCAATGTGACACCCATCCGCAAGAAGGGCTGGAAGGAGGATCCAGGAAACTACAGGCCTGTCAGTTTGACTCCAGTGCCGGGGAAGCTGATGGAGCAGACTATCCTGAATACCAACACACAGTACATGCAGGACTACCAGATGATCAGGCCAAGTCAGCATGGGTTTATGAAAGGCAAGTCCTGCCTGACTATCCTGATCTCCTTCTACAACATGGTCACCTGCTTAGCAGATGAGGGAAAGGTTATGGATGTTGTCTATCTGGACTTTTGTAAAGCCTTTGTCACTGTTTCCCTCAGCACTCTCCTGGAGACACTATCTGCTCATGGCTTGGACAGGCATGCATTCTGCTGGGTAAAACGCTGGCTGGAAGGCCAAGCCCAAAGAGTTGTGGTAAATGGAGTTAAATCCATTTGGTGGCTAGTCACAAGTGGTATTCCCCAGGCATCAGTTCTGGGGCCAGTCCTGTCTAACATCTTTATCAATGATCATGATGAGGAGATTGAGAGCACCCTTAGTAAGTTTGCAGGTAACACCAAGCTGCGTGAAAATGTTGATCTGCTCGAGGGTAGGAAGGCTCTGCAGAGGGATCTAGATAGATGAGCCAAGACCAATTGCATGAGTTTCAATAAGATCAAATGCTGGGTTCTTCACTTTGGCCACAACAACCCCTGGCAATGATACAGGCTTGGGGATGCACAGCTGAAAAGTTGCTTAGCAGAGAGGGACCTGAGAGTGTTGATTGACAGCCAGCTGAACATCAGCCAGCAATGTGCCCAGGTGGCCTAGAAGGCCAATGGCATCCTGGTCTGTATCAGGAATAGTATGGCCAGCAGGACAAGGGAAGTGATTCTACCCCTGTACTCACAGCACTGGTGAGGCCGCAGCTCGAGTACTGTGTTCAGTTTTGGGCCCCTCACCACAAGAAGGACATTGAAGCAGTAATGCATGTCCAAAGAAGGGCAAAAAGATGATGAAGGGTCTAGAGCACATGTGTTATGAGGAGTGGCTTAGAGAACTGGGGTTGTCTACCCTGGAGAAAAGGAGGCTCAAGGGAAACCTTATCACTCTGCAGCTACCTGAAAGGAGGTTGTAGGGAGGTGAGGATTGATCTGTTCAACCAAGTAACAAGTGATAGGACAAGAGGAAACAGCCACAACTTGCACCAAGGGATGTTTAGATTGGACATTGGAAGAATTTCTTTACTGAAAAGGTTGTCAGGCACTGGAACAGGTTGCCCAGGGCAGTGGTGGAGTCCCTATCCCTGGAGGTATTTAAAAGACGTAGGGATATAGTCTAATTGAGGACTTGTCAGCGTTAGGTTAATGATTGGGCTCAATGATTTTAAAGATCTTTTCCAATCTAAGCAATTCTATGATTCTGTGATTTCTTTCAAAATGTTTCACAAAACTGGCTAAGCTTTGTAGCTTTACGGGCCTTTCAAGCTCTATATGGGTCTTTAGCTCCCTACTATGACACATATACCAAAACCTGGCTTATTGTGCTCACATATCTTTCTGACATGATTGTGTTTGTCTTGGGCTTCCTCCAAAGTCCTATACCCACACCCCTCGAATACGCTAGTGGCTTAGCAATTCTTCTTTCTGTGTTTCTGTCCTCAGACTGGGCTGTTTGGAAGATTGCTTGTTCTGGGAGACATAACAGTGGAGGCAAATTAGCATAAAGACAGGTGAGAGATTTTCAACACAAAATGTGTTATGTAAATAAGGAGCAGGCAAAATAATAATAATAATCTGTAATAATAATAATCATCTCTAAATTGATCCTGGTATCTTTTTGTTTGTAACAGAAGTATTCTTTGGGTTTGTTTGGTCAGTTGTCTTCCATGATTCCTGTTTCTCTTGCTCTGAGGTTTCTCAGATATTTACCTATGGCTTAGGAGTTTTCTGCCCTTTGTCTCACCTACAACCAGCTTCCTTTGTCTGTTCACTGGTTCCATTGCACCCAGGAAAAGGTTGCTTTTCTTTCAAGCCAAATACATCTTATTGCTTGTGAGGGAAGGGTACCTGCTTCTTTGGTTTCTCACTTCATGCCTGTATTAGACAACCTTGTAAATTTGGATTCTGCCAGGACACACACCTGTCTTTGAACGAGACCAGAAGTCATTTAGTGCAGTGTATTTTGCCTATTCTGGAACTTCTTCTAGAGACAACATTTATTTTTCCAAAGCTTGATAGTGATTTATTTCAAATTGGAGGTTTGAGTTAGCTATTAAATTTATACTTATAAATTGATAAAAGACCCTTTAAAAAAAACCAAATCACCACAAAACCCAACAACAAAACACCTTTTCCTTAAGAAAAAAAAAAACAAACTCAACATAGAAAGACCTCTGAAACACTATTCCATAAACATATATCAAGGTTAAAAATTAAACACTCAATTCTACAGTCTCCTCTCACACAAGTGGGATTCCTTGGGCAACACAACCCCCAAGCTGGGATCATGGTTTTAGAGGCTGGATTCATCCCTCTAGCTGCAGTCATCTGCAACATACACTGCACATATAACCTGCATAGGTATTTCTAGAGAACAATTTACCTGACCTGCTGCAAATATCTACTTGCAGATCCCCCACACAATCACAGAATCACTATGGCTGTAGAAGATCTTTAAGATCATTAAGTCCAACTGTTATCTACCTCTACCAGACCCATTTCTACACCATATCCTTGAGCACCCTATCTGGACGGTTTTTAAATACATCCAGGGATGACAATTCAACCACTTCCCTTGACAGCCTATTCCAGTTCTTGATAATCCTTCAGGTGCAGAAGTTTTTCCTAATGTCTAACCTAAACCTCCCCTGAGGTAACTTGATGCCATTTCCTCTTGTCTTATCAGTTGTGACCTGTGAGAAGAGACAAACACCTACCTCCTTGCTACCTCCTTTCAGGCAGTTGTAGAGAGTGATAATATCACCCCTCAGCTTCCTCTTCTTCAGGCTAAACGAACCCAAGTCCTTCAGCTGCTCCTCATAAGACTTATTCTTGAGACCCTTCACCAGCTTTGTTGCCCTTCTCTGGACCTGCTGCAGCACGGCAATGTCACTTTTATACTGCAGTGTCCAAAACTGAACACAGTATTCAAGGTACAGCCTCACCAGTGCTGAGTACAGTGAGACAATCTCTTCTCTAGTGCTGCTGGCTACATGATTCCTGATACAATCCGGGGTGTCGTGTGGTCTTCTGTAAGCGCCTCCATCCCTACCTTGAATACAATGCCCCTATGTGAGTGTCTCAGATCTTTATGACTGTGCTTAGCAGTTTCAAGGTTGTATAGTTAAAATGTTCTGGGATGATATATCCTGTTAATTACACTTGAATCATTATCAAGGACACACTTGCTTCCACAATTGCAGCAATGGAATTACATTTCTGCCATAAAATTTGGATCTGTTAAATGAGATGGTGGGTTTTTACCTTCAAAGTGCTACCAATTTCCATATCGTGTTTTCTGTGTGCACAAACAAAAAAGGATTTTATCATGTACCTTGGATTTCAACAGCTCTGTTGTGTTTTTTTCCAGTTCATGCACCAGCACCTCTGCAGTTTCTTAAGCAGCAAATGAGGTTAAAAAAGGAATCCTTACAAACACTGGCAAGATAGCAGTTACACAAGTACAATAAGATCTGTTTTCATTTATAGAAGGTGCATGACATGATGAGCACATCACCCAGGATAAGACGTATCAATTAGGAAAAGCAAGGCAAAATTTACAAAGAATGCACGTCTCATGTACAAGATACAGTTTTCCCTATGATTATATTTAAAAAAAAAATATCTAGAAGTTATTTCTATATATATTTAAAGTTAAACAGAAGCTTTGTTGTCTCTAAAAAATAGGGAATTAGAATTTTTTTTCAGATTTATTGACAAAGAAATACAGACTTGACACTTGGCAAACACTTACCTATTATTGAACCTCCCAAGCATGTGCTGAATAGTCTATTGGTACCAGGGAATCACAGAATGTCAGGGATTGGAAGGGACCTCAAAAGATCATCTAGTCCAATCCCCCTGCCAGAGCAGGAACACCTAGATGAGGTTACACAGGAAGGCGTCCAGGCGGGTTTTGAATATCTCCAGAGAAGGAGACTCCACAACCTCCCTGGGCAGCCCATTCCAGTGTCCTGTTACCCTCACTGAGAAGAAGTTTCTTCTCATATTTAAGTGGAACCTCCTGTGTTCCAGTTTGT
>VYZX01029397.1:420543-447279 GCA_013401335.1 Brachypteracias leptosomus | reverse complement strand
CCCTGAATGCTACCCAGCTATCTTGGGCCCCTTTACCTTCAAGCAGCTTTGCCCATGGGATTTCCCTTAGCAGTTGTTTGAAAAGGTCAAAGTTGGCCCTGCTGAAGTCCAGGGTTGCAATTCTGCTTGCTATTTTGTTGCTGTTACATGAGATCCTGAACTCCACCATCTCATGGTCACTGCAACCAAGGCAGCCCTCAACCTTCACTGCTTTGACCAGTCCCTCCTTGTTAGTGAGGATGAGATCCAGCAGCGCATCTCTCCTAGTCGGCTCCTCCACCATTTGCATGAGGAAGTTATCATCAATGCACTGGAGGAACCTCCTGGACTGTGGCTGGCTGGCTGAGCGGTCCTTCCAGCAAACACCAGGGAAGTTAAAATCTCCCACAACAACCAGGAATGACATAAATCTTGTGATTAGAACAGAGTGTCAACACCAAAGGTGTTAACATCATACCTAATTTTTGCACAAAAACTACCATTTGGAAAAGCTTTTATCCACTAGGAAATAAGTGCCAGGCATTGAAAACAAGGAAACAGTTTCATTCTTGTATAAATTTTTCATAATAATAATAAATTTGAAATTGTCATCCCAAAGAGCCACATTGTTGTCATGGAGTTTGTTTTTGTGTCCTGTGCCCTAGGTGTCCTCATTTTAGAATTAATATGCAGAAAAGACTCTTGAGGAGAATCAGTTCGTTAGGAGACTGATGCAGCAATTCCTATTACACAAATTATTTGGTGCATATTTTCACCACAAACCTTGTGCTAGATCTGTAATGGGAGTAAGTCTAATTCTCTGCCAGGCTAGATCTGCTATGAGAGCCTTACATCCAGTAGCAACTTGTGTGGCACAAAAGGAACTATTTTCTCAAACATCAGTTGCTGCTGAAGATCTAGCATAGAAACTACATACAGTTGAAGAAGTCTTTTCTTTGGATTAACTCTGGTTTGGTCATGGTGTCTGAATACCCACTGAAGAGCGCTTTAGGATCCTATTTAGTTTTAATGTCACCTGAGAATAAGAGTTGAAGTGCTGTGAATAGCTTCTGGACAAGAACCAAGGGGCAGTAGGTGGGGAAATTAAAAGATTCACTTCCAAACCTCAGTTCCAGTTTGAGCAGAAACACTAATGCAGGTGCACCCAGTAAGCAGTATGTACAAAGGCTAATTTAGCTAATCTCCCTAAACTCCTTCTACAATAAGTTGAGTAAGATAGAAATTACAAGTGGTCTTGAGCTTTACTTCTGGCTGTACCAATAGCAGTGTCTTCTCTGTAGGGAGCAGTGAACACTTACTGCAGGGTAAGCAGAGAACAGTACCACCGAGGCATACAAAGTAGGGTAGTTGAAAATACACCGGCATTTAGCTGTTTTGCTGGACCAATCTTGGTTGCATTATCATAGTTTCTAAGAAAGTATTTTTCTAAGTTACAATGTGACATGAAGGAGCACAGCACACTCTAGTCTCCCTCAGGTTCACAGGAGGTAGTCCACTGCATTGTGTCCCAGAGAGGTCCAGGCTGGGCTGTTTCCCAGCATGGTCAGGCCCACCTTTGGCCAATCTGTAAGGAACCAGGGAACTCTTCTGTTCAAATATGGCCCTGGCAAAGGAAATGAAAATGCCTTACTCTTTTTCTGTATGCACCCAGAAGAAGATCCCCAGTGACTAAGACCTGGGAGAAGGCTGGGAGGGACTTTTTGCAAAGACCTGTAGTGATAGGACACGGGGAAATGAGTTCAAACTGAATGAGCATAGATTTAGATTGGAAATTAGAAGGAAATTCTTCACTCTGAGGGTGGTGAGACACTGGAACTGGTTGGCCAGGGGGGTTGTGGATGCTCCATCTGTGGAAATGTTCAAGGCCAGGTTGGATGGGGCCTTGAGCAACCTGGTCTAGTGGGAGGTGTCCCTGCCATAGCAGGGGTGTTGAAACTAGATGATCTTTAAGGTCCCTTCCCACCCAAACCATTCCATGATTCTATGACTATTGAAACTACTGATGAGACAGCTGTCCTTTGAAACACAAAACTGTCAGATTCAGTATCCTGTTTCATGGTGTTTCCCTGATAAAATTGAAAATAAGAACTGTATTAATTAAACTTAGTTAGTTTTATTTAGATTGTTGCATTTTAATGTACATTAAAAAGCATTTGCATATACTTTCATGTCCTATATTATGATCTGTCTCTTATTGAGGCACAGAAATCTTAGTTTTCTGAACTGAGATGCTATGGAATTTCCTATGGGTCCATGAAAAATTTTGAATTTCAATTTTTGCTTTAATTTGGAAAGGAAACACAGTTTGAAACAGAATTCCCATGAGAACAAAATTATTTTCTCAGTCCATCTCTAGTCCATAGTTTTCTATTTTGCAATTTCTTACCAAAAATACTTTGTTATGGCTGTCTCTGGTGAGAGCTTACAGAGTGTGCTGAATCCTGTCTCTTTGTGTTTGATCTACCTCTCACTTCTTTTCCTTTATCTGTACTCTATGACTTTGGGTTCATCCCGCAGCTTTTGAAGGCAACAGTAAGAGATTAGCAGGATCAAAGTTAAGGTCTAAGGCTTACAGTACTTGAAATGACAGCTCATGAACTGATTGATTCATCCTCAAACTACCCTTTGTCTTCAAGGACACTCCATTTAGAGACAACATTCCTCCTGTGTGCTATCAGTGGCAGGATCATGGCCATAGGCTTTCTGTAAGTGCTTTGGGCAGGGAAATGTCTCCCTGCATTTGTCTGAAAAGTGACATTAAAACCCAAGGATGTTGTGGCAATGAAGTAATAATAATGTTGAATTTTAACTAGAGTGCACATTTTGCATTCTTTCCCCTCCAAATTCAGTGCACATTTTCAAATGCATTAAGTGCAGCCAAGTTCAAGCCTTTAGAACCTGCCCTTGAGAAATGTCCGCTAATGGTGTACTTTATCTCAGTAAAATTTACTTACAGAAATATATATCATAAAGCTCTTGTGTTCATTAATATGTTTAAATTCCCATGTACAATGAATTTTAATGCACATTTTTTATACCATTGACTTAATTCCTTCTAATGTTTTGCAATATTGATTAAATTGAGAGTGCTTAAAGATGCTACATTACGACATGGTTACTTATACCTACAGCTTACATAAATTTACAGTTTATTTTAAAATTGGCAATAAAAGTAAGTGATTTTCATCTAAATCAAATTTTTCTTCTGGAGTAACTGTTGGCTGTGTAGTCCATTCCTACCAGAAATGCACCTACCAACACTGCTTTTTTGCTCTCTGTACAGATTACTTATACACAACAAATTTAGTAGGAATTGAATTATTAGACTAATAGAAAAATGGCTTTCATGCCTGGGCTGAGCCCACACAGATTTTCGGATGATGAGTAAGAGAAGAAACAGGATTTGGAACGTTCAATCGGGCATGCAGATGCAAAGATGCATCATGGTCCTTCCACTTGGTTTACCTTACGAAACAAATGTTTCTTAATCTCCCCATAGTAAAATCTTTATCTAACAACCCTTCAGTAAATTAGAAAGGCAGCCATTCTCTTAATAAAGGAGAGTAAGAAGCCTGCCAGAACGGACCCATAAATGTTGCTGTGTCTTTTATAAAATATTCCACTGCTGTCTATAAAGGTATTATTATACAAACAGAAGGAAATATCTACTAGATTTCAGCATATTTGAAGACTAAGTTGCAAGTGACATTTCTCTCATGACATACAGGTATAAAACATGTTATCTACATTGGTAGTCTAATATGCCCAAATTTAAGTCTAAAACAATATTAAAAATGATGTAAAAGATTGCAAATATCTACCTCCAATTAGTTTTATGAATGCTGGAATCCAAACTACATTAGCTGGTCTACTGGAGACTAGAAAGCTCCAACAGAAACATGAAGCTGGAAATGTACACTGTGTTACGTAGCAGAGTTGGAAATGATAAGTGATTAAGAGAGATGAGGAAGCTGAGTGTTAGTATTCCTCTCTGCAACTTTTAAACACCATGATATTGCACACACCTGAGACCTTTCTCTTCTGAATAAGTCCTACTCAGTTTGGAATGGACTGCAGAACCAAGTGTCAAAAATGATTTTTTCTCATGAGGACAGTTGTTCCATATGATTTTTTTTACTAGAAATTACTGGCTGTGTTTTAGCCAGAGAAACTTATGGTGAGTGAGAATCTGAAATTTACATATTCTGAATTGTCCTCTGGATGAAACTGTTTCTCTCCATAATCTATACTGGCCAGGGCAATGAGATTCAGAAAATTAAAGTAGTCTTTTAATTGAGCTCATAAGAAGATTCACTTTCTAATTATTTTTCTCTGGTTTCGTTTTGCAGAGGATGTCTTCTGGGACAAATTCTTAGTTTCTACGGCAGCCCTATGACGTAAATAGTTGACTTCCAATAGAATCTGGAGCGTTAGAATTATCTCATGCAGCCCGATTTCCTCATATCTAGGCACTTGACTGTCTCTAGGCAGTATTATCTAAGTAAAAGTGTGACTAGAAATGAGAGAAAAAGAGAGAGATCTAGAATTGTCTGCTTTAATTTACAAATGAATTCACTTTAGCAGTCTCACTCTTTTGTGTTTTGTGTATGAATATTCAAAAGCACAGGATGGCAAAAATGTTGGCCAAAAAAAGTGGATTGGAAGTAAATAGCAAAATATGGAAGAAAATTATTATCGTATTTTAATTAAGGATATTGACATTGGAAATCCAAATCTATAAAGTGTACTTAGTTATGAACTTAAATATGCCACATGATCAATGGAGCCAGACAGCATATACCAAACTGAATAGTCAATATATCAAGTGATTCTTCAGTTCAGGACTCTCTTCCACAACTTTTTGAGGCAAGGTTCATCTCATTTGACTGTAGTCATTGAAAATGCAGGTATGTAAATCAGATCAAATGGACTCTGTTTACTTGCCCTAGTAAGTGGGGAGAAATAACAGCTCTAGAGAGCAACTCCTTATCCTGCTGTAAACATCTGTATGAGAAGATGATGAGATCTCTAGATAGATGCTGCAATGACTATTTCACATTCAGAAGTTTTTGAAATCTAAGTGAAGGTTTCATCAGTGAATGATTTCCAGTAGCACACTCATACAAGCCTTGAAAACTGTAATTTGCTAATGATGAAAGCCAGCAAGCTACAGCTTAAACAGAGGATCCAATCTCATCCATAGATAATGGAAAGCAGAGAACAAGAGGCAGAGAAGATGATGAGAAAATGATAAAATAAGACACTTGAAAGCCAGAACAATGGAATAGGACTAAAAAATTATTTAAATAAATATAACTCCCTTTGTTCACATGAACCTGCCTTTTAGAGAGGGTGAAGGTATTCTTTCTACAAAGAAGGTGCATTCCTATCTTACAATGAAGAAATCCAGGTAGGATGTAGCTCATGGAAATGAGACTGTGAGAGTGATCATTACAATTTAAAATCTCATTTTTCTTTTCTTTTTTTTTCCGATAATATCATTGGTGGGAACCATCAGCTGATATTGGATGGTAATTAGAATGGACTGGGGCAGTGTGAAGGCAAAATGTTTTTTAAGATGTTTCTGTAGGAACTTTTACTATTTAAATGAGCAGAAATATGCCCTTTACTTATATGAACCTAGGATTGCATCCTAACAGAAATGTTTGATCTGTAAACACTACTGTACACAGCAACACTGCTACAGTCATTCTCATTGATATCTTTGGCCCTTCATGTGTTATTTCAGCATGAATCTTTAACAGAATTTCATCTACTTGATCCACTTAAATTTTCACAATTTGTGGCTTAACTACCTATTCATATATATGGAATTTTCTACCAGATCATTTATTCATGTAGAACTTGAGGTTATGGTCTAGTGATTAGTGAGATGTTGGGATGAAGGTTGGACTTGATGATTCTAGAGGTCCTTTACAACCATAATGATTCCATGATTCTGTCAGAAAGCAGTAGTCTACCAAAACTAAAGCTTTTTGTGAAGAATTTTTCTAATTTTATTTTAAAATTCTGTGTCCCTCCCTCAAAAAAAAAATAAATTCAGGGAATGTTATGATTTTTCATGTACGGAACAGAAATCTTTTCAGAGGCACAGGTCTAATCACAAAATAGCAAATAGTCCCTGGGTTATGACATGCACATAAAACCAGGGGAGTGAGATGGAGCAGGTGTAAATTTGGGTCTCTCATATAACAAACGGGTGTCCTAAGCTACTGGTCAGTGTGTGGTTTCTGTGTTTTCGGGAACACCAAGCAGGTTACAGCCTGCTCTCCCATGCTCTTTCAGCTCACCTTTTCCTCATTTTCAGCAGGCACTGGGGCTGATTCAAACAAGACACAGATTGGTCATCTTTATTTTTGGTAAGTGCTTAGCTTTTTGAATATTTCATTTGCCTTTCTAAGAAATACTTATACTGATCCTTTCCGCATTTCAAAGGATTATTCTAGACTGGATTCAGAACATGGAAATAATGTACATGCATAGCTGAGAAGATATTGCTCATGGGGAAGTGTCTTGCCCTTGATATGGGCAGACAATGGCATCAGACAGCCTAGAAGAAAAACCCTCACATCTTTGATCACAGCTATCACTTTACTGAATTAAAATTGTTGATCAGTTATCAAAAATAAAGTCAAGGGATTGTTTTTCTAATGTTGCTTCCTCCACACACATTTGCTTTTCTTTTATCAGAAGGTATTACAAGTGTAAGTGTTCAGGATCTAACCCCACGGCTTTTATATCTAATACCATTAGATCTGACAGTGACCAGTAACAGAGGTACCTCTAGTATTTGAGACCAGTTGTGCATAGGCCACTTCCCTCTGCAGGCACAGTTCCCAACTGTTTTCTCCCATTTTCCTTCCTTTCTTGATAATGTGCACCCAAGGAGATGCCTGGAGAAAACCCTGTGCTGTGTGGAGGGTCTACTGTTTGTGTAGAAGCCCTGAAATGAGTGGTAATCCTTTACCATACACAAACCATGGTCAGTGTCACTTTCTTCTGACAATTATATTTGCATCTAATTTCATCAAATGTTAAGTCTTTCCATTTCAGTCAACCCATTCATTATAGTATCTCACCAAGTTCAACTACTATATACACTGCAGACAAAACTCTGACAGCATAACTGACATGGAGAACAACTGCATTGCTTAAGTAGTCTTCTTGCCTGACAGAAAACCAATTTTGATACATAGGAAATACGTCTATGAACAATCTATTTAAATCTGTACAGGCATAAAGCAAAAGGATATATTGGTTTTTCTCTTTTCAGGAAAATGAGCAAGCCATAACAGCTAAAGTTCTGCAGCCATGGGTGATATGGTGTATACAGTGATAACACATGCTGCAGTATTTACTGATGTACTCTGACATTTCAAACAACTTTTTTTTTTTTTTCATTAAAAACTTGATAGATCCATTGAGAGAAATGAAAACTACATGCTAATTTTACAAATATTTCCTGTCATCACTGCAAGACAGTTTTTGCATAGTTTTGATTGAAGCAACAGAGCAGAAATAGAACCATAGAATCATAGAACCACAGAATCATAGAACCACAGAATCATAGAACCACAGAATCACAGAATCATGGAATCATAGAATGATGGAATCATAGAATGATTTGGGTTGGAAGGGACTTTAAAGATCATCTCGTTTCAACCCCCCTGTCATGGCAGGGACACCTCCCACTAGACCAGGTTGCTCAAAGCCNTACACTCAATCCTACTTCCCATGTCACTGACAGAAATATTAAATAAGACCAGTCTGTCGCAGAGTTGAGACGGACAAGTGACACAGCAATTTATTTCCACAATAGCAATAGCACTTTATTTCTGCAGACAGTCCTTTTTATCCCTAAGGTTACATAGTGTACTTATTTCATTGGTTAAGCATATTACTAGCATACTGTCTATTGGTTAATAACTTTTGCATACTCTTGCTCACGGTTAGGACAACATCCCTATCTTGTGGTTGCATGTTCGTCCTTGTACTTGTTTATCTCTCATTTTCACGGGCACAGTTTCAAATCGTCAAGGTCAAAAATATTATTGAGGCCTGCAGTCCAGCTGCAAACCTCCACAACCATCCACCCAATATCATTTTAAATTTCATAGCCGTTCATCTCCATTACTCCGTCAATATGCTCTGCCATTGCTACATCTCCAATCAACCAAAAAATATTCTGAATAGTAATAAAAGGATCAGAACCTTCCAAAGTAATTGTTTGATCAGGTATGAAGCATCTCTTTAATATAGAGTCTTTACATTAATAACTGGGTTTAATTAGACTGGTTAGAAGTCAGAAAGAAGCAATTCATTCTCAGTATAATAAACTGCTAATTACTAACTGCACAGAAAAAGTAATGGATAAAGAGGACTTCGGCTATTAGGGTATACAGCAGAACAACTGCCATTCCCTCACATTTTCTGCATTTACTACAAACAGTTGAAGACTCTTTTCAAGGCTTATTGGTCTCTCTTCCACTACACCACTCTGAGATAAAGAAACAGCTTTAATGCCAACAATGTCATGTCCATCAACAAAGGGGGCATAGAGGTATTTTAAGCAACATTCTCAAGCCCAGTGATGATAGACCCTCAGAATCTCTATTTCACTGGATTTTTCTTTTCTCATTCAGAAACCAAATAACAGGCACTTCAAAAACTCCTGTAAGAATGACATTTGCAAGCATTGTTTGGGCAGTTCTCTTCATTTCAAAATATGGAGATTTGGAAACAGAGAATGTCAAAGTAATTACAATAGCAGGTGCCATTGGAATATGATCTTAAAACAAAGGTAGCAGCTACTTAATAAATTTCTGAATATTTGATTTTTCTTCTTAAGTCAAAGTAGGTTCTACTTACACTGCAGTGCCCCATGATTTATTTATACCACTTCATCCACAGTGATACTTCCTAGTACTTCCATGGTATAATGAAATTGTGTATCAAAATAAAAATAATTTGATAGAATTTTAAGTGATTTTACAAAATTGAAAAAAAAAATAATTAGATTTTCCAAAACAAGACACAATTTAAGATATTATTTGGAGTTGTTAACATTCTTTTTATGAAAACATAGTTCTTGCAAGAATTAATAGTCACTCTAGTCATGTGTCTAATTTGGTGAAGGAAAATAAAGCACAAATAAAACTTCCTTCTAGAGATGTTTCCTACTTTGCCATTAGTACGTTCTGGTGTGAAAGCTGAGGATGCTGCTCTAAGCCATCAAATTCTCTGTGACCAAGCCATGAACGTACCTTATTCTCCTCTTTTTTACTCGTGTCCCATCTCAGAGGAGCTCAAAGTTATGATTACGATGGCAGAAATCAGAGGAAATTCAGTGAAAGCAGGACTTGATTTTATATACATCAAAGAACAATTCCAGAAGTAGAGAAGGACTGAATGTCAGTATGGGTTTTTAAGATGTTCATGTTTTGAAACCAAAGGAACAAAATGCCTGAGTATCAGATGTCAATTTTCCTTTGAAAAAGTGGAGCTATGGAGATGAGACATTAGGAAAATTTCAATATAGGACTTTTTCCCTATTTTTTTTTTTTTTTTCTCAGTGTGTATGTTTCTTCCCCTCCCCTCCACACACACCCTCTCTCAGTTTATTCTGAGAGATATTGCCATCTAATATATCTACCTGCTGCATGCAAATACTGCAGCTCAGCACAATGGTGTCCAGTCTACCTCAGATCCTGGAGTTCTCAAGCAGTACAGAGCTCTGCAGAAGTAAACTCACCCTAACACAGGGATGGAAGTCCCCATGAGAGTCATCCCCATCGTTCTTGCATGAGGGCATCACCTGTGTTTGAATCCCAGTGAGGCAGTGGCATGACTTTCTTTCCCTGTGGGATAATTCAGGCTGGGAAGGGCCATGGGTGGTCTCTAGTTCAACCCCCTGCCCAAAACTTGTCAAGCTTCAGGGCCAGACCAAGCTGCTGAGGGCTTCATCCAGTCATGGCTTGAAACCCTCTAAGGACAGAGACAGCCCAGCTTCTCAGGACAACCTGCTCCACTGCTCATGGGGGAAAGTTTACCCTTTATACCCAGTCTGACTCTCTCTTGTTTCAATCTCTGCCAGTTGTCTTTTGCTTTCTTGCCATGCAGCACCATGAAGAACCTGGCTCTGTTATCTCAAACGTCTCCTCTCAGACATCAGAAAGCTGTCATTAGATCCTACTCCAAGCCCAACTAGCATGCTAATAGAGGGCACGCAGACTGTAGTGAAGCAAAGTCCACATGCTATCAATACAATAGTTCTGCTATTGTCTCTTCAACAATGGTGATTTCCTGGGGAGAAAAAAAAAGACACCCCACCTCACCCCAGTAAGTTATGGAAAAGCAATGCAGTCAAACACAAAGCAGAAAACTGAAGTATGACAGTATGTCTAGCAGAGTTCTCTCTCAAAACACTAATTGAAATTGCATTTCTAAAATTAATAATTGTGTGCATGGTAATTCTTAGTATAGAAATTCATTATTTACATTAGGAAGAGTACTGTGTGACTGTAGAAAAATACAAATGCCTTTCCTATGTCTCTTTCTTTCATGTTAAGATACCTATGAACGGTAGTCTAACAGGTCTGGATTTTCCCAGGTACCTATGAGCAGTTCAATGAGTTTGACCCTAATCATAGATAATTTCAGAATAGCACAATGAATGCAGAAGCACCATTGATTCTTCATGAGTTTAGACTGGTTACTTTGTGTAGCATATTGTTCAGCTATGAATTTATGCAAAAGACACAAATGACTAATAAATGACCTTTTTAAAAATAATTTTAATAATGACACAAAGAAATGCATTTCAAGTTATTACTGTTGCAAAGAAGCTACGCAAGACCTGACTTCACTTGGCCTCTCAGATCTAGAGCAGAGAAGCTTTACGGTTTTTTGTCTTAATTTGATGTTGACTTTAGATACTAGAACATCCCTTGGCGTAGATGATCCTATCTGATTTGTAGAAGTTCACGGCATTGGCTAGACAATCTGAAGGTAGTAAATTCCAAGCATACATTCTCCTCTGCTTTCATCTTCCTCCAGCCAAGTAGTCTCTCATCTGGGAGAAAAATTCTCCTAAAGAAAAGAATTCCTGGTATCCCCCTTTGGCAATAAAACTGCTTTCATTGTGCCACTCCATCAGCTGCAACAGACTATGTCTTCTAACTGGATCAGATTAGGTTTCCTTTAGGAAATCTGCATCCCCAAGATTTATTATGTCTTGTTGCTAAGAGCTCCTTTGAGCAAAGGATACCCCAAGCTCTATAAATAGCAGTCCAGTTGGATCCCCAGCAATAAGTTTTACTACATTTAACTAGGACAGTGGTTTACAGTTCACCGTCTTTACTCACCATCTGATTCATATTTGAAATTGTCAAAGGGGCCAAGATGGAAAATTCTTTGGTTCCTGATATTACTATGATTTAAAAATGCCTTCTCCAGAAACTACTTTCATCTCCTTGTCTTTTATTTAAAATATTCTCCAACTGTTGCATTTGTTTTGCTACTATAGTAACAAAAGTAAGGGGAGGGGGGAAGAGTAAATGAATAACAACTTGTTCTTTGCATTCCCACTGAGCCACAGCATAAAGTCACAAAGGAAATCCAGGGTATAAACTCCATTAGCAGATTGCAGGCTTTGTAGGTCTATCTCCCACAAGCAGTGTTCAAAATATATCCTATTACAAAATGTCTGTGGCTTTGCTGCCGAAAGCAATAATTATCAAGGCCTGTGATGAAGAATAATAAGTGCCTAAAATGAATGGGCACTGATTATGTCATTGTTGTCCAGGTACTTTCATTGACTATAGCATCCTAATAATACTTCCCATAAGAGCATTCCTGCTCTCACTGGAGCATATCAGGAAGACAGCCTTGCCACCCATTTGCTTTCACTTCTCTCGTTCTTAATTCCTAATGTTGAAAACCATTCTCCATGGGAATGACACAAGTTTTAGAATTATGATAGGCCGGTTGATAGGTGGATGGCTAAGAAGCATTTAGAGTTTTGTGCAGAAACTACTGGGCACTGTTTGCTAGCTTGTTAGAAGACCCTACAGAATATCCTCATCAAAGAAGGCAGAAAACATTCTGGTTTGTCAAAATTCAAACAAATGCCTACTCACTTTACATACTTCAAAACAAATAACATGTCTGGAAAATCTCAGTACAGTGGGTTGCAACTCAAATCATCCACCAAAACTCCATGTAATGGGGAAAAATGTTTAAATATAGTATACCTGCAGTATTCCTCAGTAATGCAGATGTTTTTACCACTAATATGGATAGACAATGAGGCTGAGCTCCTTTATGGAAGAGGAGGAATTCAGCCCTCTATCTTCAGAAGTCCATGCAAAAATCCCTTATTACAACCCTGTGATAACTGCTGCACAGAACTTGCTTAATAAGCACCAGTATCTCTTTTAGCCAAGGGAGGAGAGCTGGTATCACACAGAGCTGTTAATGCCTTGGCCCATCACACGTCACAAAGGTTCATCAGGCATTTCTCAGCTTCCAGGGAAAGTGAAGGCAATTGTCATGTTCCTTTACTGATACTATCTGATACTAGTACTGATACTAGGTTGAACTGGCTGTTTTAAAAGAACTACAAATAGATTGTTCCACATATGTGTATATATACTTTTATATATGTATGTATATACACACATCTGTATAAACATATGTATATAGAAATTTTACAGATATTGTTTACAGATGTGAAAATCACCTTTCTTTGTTTTTCTAGATAAACATTTAAGTAAGAATTTATTTTAATCTTTACTTCCTCTTATTTGTTCGTTTAAATTAGTGTCATTTTCTTTAAATAAT
Organism: Brachypteracias leptosomus; assembly: GCA_013401335.1. Lineage (NCBI taxonomy): Eukaryota > Metazoa > Chordata > Aves > Coraciiformes > Brachypteraciidae > Brachypteracias > Brachypteracias leptosomus. The sequence continues at coordinate 434,418 of VYZX01029397.1, read as the reverse complement.
GAAGCCTATGAACAGTTATGTTTTAGTTCAAGGTCTACACAGTAGAATTTGTCTCCATATAATCCAACATTAAGGTTAAAATTCAGGTCATGTTTTCCTCACAGGGTTGTTGAGTCTTGGAGATCTCTTACAGGATCACTCACTGTCCATGCAAGACATTCTCCCTTGGGAGAACTGCCCCTGCACCTTTGCAGCCCATCTGAAACCATGATGAATCATATTGAGGTAGTATATCCTGAGAGGAACACCTCCTGTTAAAAGGGCAATTTCTTCCAGACAAACTTCATCAAGTAGGCATCATGGATCTTTTCTTACACAACTCAGACATTTGTGAGTTTTAGTGAACATTAGAATATATCTGGTGCCTGTGCAGCCCTAAAATAGCTCTTGCCTGAGTCTAATTCCACCAGGTAGTGAATTTTAAGATTTTTGTATCCAGGGCCCCAAGCAGTGCTGCTGGCTTGGGGTTTTAAGGCACAGTTTTACTGTGTAAGTTTTCTGCCAACTGCCACCACAGTATGAAGATTGTGACTCTGCTGCAGAAGTGAGACACCTCCAAGGATCTTGTTTGAAGAAGCACAGCGGAAGTAGGGTACAGGACAGACACCTCAATTTTTCAGAGGGTTGCCATGAGGATATCCTACTGGTTTGGTGACAGTTTAGGACAAGACTCTAAAACACCCTTTTCCTTTCTTAGCAATGGGAGATGGTGAACAGTACAAATTTCCCATGCAACTTCTGCCTCTGCTCTCTGGTGGCCAATGACTTGCTTAGTGTCATTCAATGCTCCCTTGATGGGCAAGTCCTCCATTCAGTAGAACATCACTCATCTTCTGAGCTCCAAAGGCTCAGTTGTCTGCTCCAGAATGCCTTGATTTGCCTGTGACAGTTGTGCAGTCATACCAGCCAGTCTGTTCTCCACACATCCTTGTGGCTTTGTCTGTCTCTTTCTATATATGTTGTACTTCATTAAAATGCGAGACATTATAATTTGCTAGCAGTTGTCAAGTACAGACCACACTACATATCGAAGAATCACAAGCAAGAAGAATGGGAACAGACATCAAGAGCAAGGCAAACAAAAACAGACAAATAGGTGCATGTCAGAAAAATTACTGAGTATGTTAAACATCCTTGTCTTCAGGAAGTCTGATATTAGATTCATGAAGGTTATATTTGCAGTCCAGATCCCACTGAGATTAACAATGAATTCCAATTCACCGAAGCAAAAGTTGATTTAATTTTTGAAGACGGCTATGTTGTTTATACTTCAGCAGAAGTCCAGGCATTTTTTTTTCTAGATAGCTTTCTCAATGATATTTCTACAGAGTGGAAATTATTCTTTGTAACTGCTTACATTGATTGCAGAAGTCTGCAGCTTTCTGGATCTCCTCAAGTACCCCTAATCTGAAAAATTACTATAAAAGTGGTATCATAATATCCCTTCCTCACTTTCTTTGCTTGGTTTCTTATATCAGTAAAGTTAATGATTAAAATAAAATGTATTGAATCTCTCACATCTTCAGAAATGAGGAGTTTACTACAGCTAAGGAAAATGTGTCTTTCTGAAGTATGATCAGTAAAGGAAAAATGTTTCAACTCAAGGAGAAACTGTAAGTTCTAATTATTTTCTCACATTTGTTTTTTCTTCAACCTGGTGTGGTAGATTAACCTTAGCTGAGCCCAGGTGCCCACCAAGCCACTCTGCCCTTTTCCTCAGCAGAGCAAGGGGGAAGAAAATAAGAAAAAAACCCACTTTGTGGGTCAAGACAAAAGCAGTTTAATGAAAAGGAAAAGAAAGTTAAGCAAAGGCCATGCGCAGAAGTGAAGAAAACAAAGATTTATTCTCTATTTCCCATCAGCAGATGATGTCTAGCCCATTCCTGGGGAAGCAGGGCTCCAATACATGCTGTGGTTACTCCAGAGGACAACGGACGGCCCTCTCTCCTCCTTTTTCTCAGATTTATTGTTGAGCAGATATCATATGGTATGGAATATCTCTTTGGTCAGTTCAGGTCAGCTGTCCTAGTTGTGCCCCCTCCCAAGATATTGCCCATCCCATCCCACTGTGGGGGGAATGTTGGAAAGAGCCTTGGTGCTGTGTGAGCTCTGCTCAGCAGTAGCCACAACATGGGTGTGTTACCAACACCTTTCTAGCTCCCAACACAAAACACCACACCATGAGGGCTGCTATGGGGAAAATCAACTACAGCTCAGTCAGACCCAATACATCTGGGTATAAATTAATTATCTATGTTTTCTTCTCCAGAGAAGAGAGTATTCTCTATAAAAGGAGTATTTTAATAAATAGAATTACCAAGGAAAATGCAGAACTAGTCTCTGAAAAAAAAAAAGGATACATTTTTTTCTGAGTATCAGTTGCTTCCTGCATAACTTTTGCCTTCTTTATAAATAGGCATAATTCTTTAGACTAAGAAGTTCATCAGTGGATGAAACTACAAAGCAAAGATAAACAAACGAGACAGCTGGATTTTTGTGGTTTTGCTTTTTCACTCTTTTTCCAGCAACCTTTTCACACCAAAATGGAGACTCAGATGTTCCTGAATGACAATGGAACAACATGAATCAGAAAAATCATGCCAGTCTATTTCATGTGTTGATTAATGCTAATTACAGCCAGCTATACTCTGCTTCTTCCTTTAAGATTCAGTAGAGTTATTGATTGTATAGACATTATGTTGTGTCCAGGTATAGATTATTTCAGTTCAAAAATGTGGTAGCTTCAGCTGTTGCAGATGCTATGCACTTGCCCAATTCTATTACAGAAAGAGAGAAAATTTATAAAAATCCACCCTGTAGCTACAGGCAATGTAGCTACATAGTTTGCAGTGCAACATAAAGAAGCAGATTCAGGTGTTTTGAAAGGCCTGAATCTATGCCATAAATCAGAAGAACAAATTCTGATACAGAGAATAGATTTCTATTTAAGTTCAAGTGACACTTAGACCTTTAAAATTTATACCTCCATTCTTAGAATGACAACAGAGGATAGATGGAGATTGCTTGTCATTACAGGTCTGGTGTGTGGGCTGTAAAGCCTATCATCATTGCATCACTCTAATATAACCTGACGACAGTGGTTACATTTGCATTTTCCACATGACACATACAATTTTTCTGTAACCAGAGAGANTTTTTCTTCAACCTGGTGTGGTAGATTAACCTTAGCTGAGCCCAGGTGCCCACCAAGCCACTCTGCCCTTTTCCTCAGCAGAGCAAGGGGGAAGAAAATAAGAAAAAAACCCACTTTGTGGGTCAAGACAAAAGCAGTTTAATGAAAAGGAAAAGAAAGTTAAGCAAAGGCCATGCGCAGAAGTGAAGAAAACAAAGATTTATTCTCTATTTCCCATCAGCAGATGATGTCTAGCCCATTCCTGGGGAAGCAGGGCTCCAATACATGCTGTGGTTACTCCAGAGGACAACGGACGGCCCTCTCTCCTCCTTTTTCTCAGATTTATTGTTGAGCAGATATCATATGGTATGGAATATCTCTTTGGTCAGTTCAGGTCAGCTGTCCTAGTTGTGCCCCCTCCCAAGATATTGCCCATCCCATCCCACTGTGGGGGGAATGTTGGAAAGAGCCTTGGTGCTGTGTGAGCTCTGCTCAGCAGTAGCCACAACATGGGTGTGTTACCAACACCTTTCTAGCTCCCAACACAAAACACCACACCATGAGGGCTGCTATGGGGAAAATCAACTACAGCTCAGTCAGACCCAATACATCTGGGTATAAATTAATTATCTATGTTTTCTTCTCCAGAGAAGAGAGTATTCTCTATAAAAGGAGTATTTTAATAAATAGAATTACCAAGGAAAATGCAGAACTAGTCTCTGAAAAAAAAAAAGGATACATTTTTTTCTGAGTATCAGTTGCTTCCTGCATAACTTTTGCCTTCTTTATAAATAGGCATAATTCTTTAGACTAAGAAGTTCATCAGTGGATGAAACTACAAAGCAAAGATAAACAAACGAGACAGCTGGATTTTTGTGGTTTTGCTTTTTCACTCTTTTTCCAGCAACCTTTTCACACCAAAATGGAGACTCAGATGTTCCTGAATGACAATGGAACAACATGAATCAGAAAAATCATGCCAGTCTATTTCATGTGTTGATTAATGCTAATTACAGCCAGCTATACTCTGCTTCTTCCTTTAAGATTCAGTAGAGTTATTGATTGTATAGACATTATGTTGTGTCCAGGTATAGATTATTTCAGTTCAAAAATGTGGTAGCTTCAGCTGTTGCAGATGCTATGCACTTGCCCAATTCTATTACAGAAAGAGAGAAAATTTATAAAAATCCACCCTGTAGCTACAGGCAATGTAGCTACATAGTTTGCAGTGCAACATAAAGAAGCAGATTCAGGTGTTTTGAAAGGCCTGAATCTATGCCATAAATCAGAAGAACAAATTCTGATACAGAGAATAGATTTCTATTTAAGTTCAAGTGACACTTAGACCTTTAAAATTTATACCTCCATTCTTAGAATGACAACAGAGGATAGATGGAGATTGCTTGTCATTACAGGTCTGGTGTGTGGGCTGTAAAGCCTATCATCATTGCATCACTCTAATATAACCTGACGACAGTGGTTACATTTGCATTTTCCACATGACACATACAATTTTTCTGTAACCAGAGAGACAAAATTCATTTGATGAAATAGCATTATTTGTGATGAGTCTATAGAACAAGTATTTTTTGGTATGTACCACAGTACATTCCATGTATTATGGATGATTTCGATGTTAATAAACAGATTTTCAGTTTGCCAGAGGAGTCAAAATTGACATATGATAGCAAACCACGGGAGCCGTTTTATCAGGCAAAGCTTAGTACGTCAGAAATTGGTTTTTTTCCCAAAGAGACCAGTGAATTGTCAAAGGCAACAGTGGATGTTTCAGTGAGCCAGTCATCCAGGGAAAATTATTTACAGCACTTACTGACTTCAAAAGAGTTGTATATTTTTGCTGCCCCCAGGATGATTGAAACTGTGAAAGATCAGTTTCACAAAGAGCCACTGTGGGATGTAATTTAAACAACAAGAACAAAAAATCTCCCAGTGTATCTTCCTCATATATTAAACTGTAGGCTTCATTTTTATATCTTTCTAGTTACATTTTTAATGTATTCAACATAAATTTTTAAGAAGGGTTAGGCCAAGAAAAGTCTAGCCAGCCCTCTGTCCTCCAGCAGTGCCCAGGAGGGCTGGCAACATGTAAGCAGTATCAAAATCTAACAGTAGCAACTATATAGCAGTCTTAATAACTCAAATACTTTCTCAAAACACTCTTCCAGTCTTCTGCAACTTGTGGCTCGGAGACTTACTGAGCAGAGACATGGCCTTTGACTTTGGTAGTCACTAATGTATTTTTTACCCCCTTGATTTATCCAGCTGCTTCTTGACCTCAAGCAAGCTTTTAAGTCCACCACATCCAGTTGTAAGATTGATGGTTTGTATGCTCAACATGTGAAAAACAGTCTCCTTTTTCTTGTTTTAAATCTGCTACTCGCTAGTTTCATTAGATCCCACTTGTTTCTTGAACTGAAAGAGATGGGGAAAATCCATTCCCTCTTGACATTCAGGTCAGTTAGATAATTACCTGTGCTGTATCCCCCTCAATTTCCCATCTGGTAAGCCCTTAGTCTATTTATTCATTCCTCATTTAAAACCACTCCCCTCCTTTGGTCCTTTTCATTGCCTTCATTGGATCTTTTCTACTTCTACTTTATCTTCTCTGAAACAGAGACCTAAGATCTCTATTAAGTTTTCAAGATGCAAACATCCTATAGATTTATACTCTGCCATGGTAATGATGATGTTTTGCCTCTTCTCCTTTCCAGTATGTTCCAACACTTGACATACCTTCTGAAAACTGCTGCCAGCTGACCTGGTGTCATGAGACAATTGTTCCTGCAGCCCCAGACCTCTGGCCTTAAGGGAGTTAGAGGCTGTGGCCATCTCAGCATTTAGGCAAGGACCTACTGAATGACATCATTAAAAACTCAAAATTTAGGACTTGGTCAGTCAAAGTTTCATGGAAATAGCTGGCAGTTTTTCAATGATGAGTTCAATCTTCTCATCACACAGTTTTCTCTGGAGGAAGGCATGGACTGTATTTTTGGCCAGTCCTTAGCCATACCAGTAAACCTTTCCCATCTTTATCAGCTTACGTACATGGGCAGCAGTTTAGCCCACACTGTAATGCTCTCCTAGACTTGCTGTTGCAGTTTTAATTTAAAATGCCTTCCTTTGGAGACATGTTTAATATTTTATACCCTAGTTACGCTAGTTGAAGTGCTGTTGAGCACAGTGTGATGCTTATTATTTTAATCATGTTAGGCCTCATTTGGGAGCTAAATTGTGTGCAGTTATTGTGGGGTTTTTATCTCTTAGATTCAGTTTCCCCACCCCCTTTAGGAGGATGGAAGGTTTTAATGAAACAGCCTGTACAGAGTGCACTATAATGGGTACTAGCAGCACAGCACTGTTCCCTTTCAGGCCAAGAGTCATGGGGTGACTCTTTTTCTTTTTCGTCTAAAGAAACACATTTATAGAGCTTACACTCTGTTTGCAGGACTCCTGGACTTGCACAGGTATCTGTTTTGCAATGTGAGGGCTTAATCAAATCCCCTTTAGAAAGCATTCAAAGTGCTTGGCTCTGAACCAGTTGAGAGCTGAAACTAGAAAATAAGGTGCACAAATTAAACATATTAAAGTCAAACAGTTTTATTTAAGCATAGGATTATAGCATATTATGCATTTTAAAAGATCACATCATAATTGGTGTGTACTCTAATTAAAAAAAAAAAAGAATGGCAGATTTTGGTCTCTTTTGATTTCTTCTGGCTTTGACTTGATCAAGAGTGATATAAAAGCATGACTTTGGCTGAATAGGACTGAATTTTGCTGTATTACCTTGATATAAGTAGAGACAGTGAAAGCACCCACCAGTTTGAAAGAACTGACTTAGGGGATTCAGTGAGGAATCCACAAAATTAGTAATTATTGTCCTTGACTGATAGGGAAAGTGGCAAACAAAGAAAAGAGCAAAGAGAGGAATGAGGTTTGCCATTGTATATAATTTCAAGGATACTTTCATTTTTGAATGCCAGATGTTACCTTCCTTGCTTGTCTCAAATGCTTTGCTTCATAGCTCTGACAAAGATGTTTGAACAGAAGCATCATAGTCATCTAAAAAAGGTATTTAAATCCAACCATGACTAAGTAGAGTTTGTTTCTCTATCCAAAACAGGTAGCCTTCTTCAGCCTTTTGTATTCTTAACTCTTGTTTTCTTCTTAACATCCCTTTGTTTTTTAATTTTATGAATTTGACCACGGACAAGAAGGTATTGAAATCCCACATCTGGAGGTGGGACTTTTAGCAGTAAGGCCCAGAGCTAGCTGTGGAAAATGGGGACTGACACCACTAATCACTTGCCTCGGCACTATTCACTCACTACTTCAGATTCACTCACCTCTTAGATGAAATTGCGGAAGAACAAGCAGTACTTCAGCTTAGCATGTTAAATATGGTGTAAGGTAAATACTAATTTGAAAAAAATATTAGCAGAGGATTTTGGTTGCAAAACAAAAGATGCATTGGATCAGTGAGCTGGTTTCAATTTCTACAGTACTATAAGGAAAAAGAATTAGGTGGAATAAAATCTAATAGCTTTCTTGACAGCTGTAACTACACATCTTGACAGTGAATAGAATTGCAGTTCATTTAAATCTGAATTTCAGTTGAAATATTTATTAATATGAACAACTTGGAATGGCAGGAAACCATAACAGTAAATAATCAGGGAGAGTTTGATGCACTTTCAACAGGAAATTAAATTTAGTATTTTACTTTGCTGTCACTTTTAAATGCCTCTCTTTCTGTGACAATCCTCTCTTTCTCATTCACAGTCTTAATGATTATGCACCCAAGATAGCAGAAGGCTCTCTAACAGTTTTAAAAACCAGGGCACCTTACTGTCTCTGTGACTGCCATCATGAAAATGGAACACTCATGAAACTGGGGCACCTGGTGACCTTACCAAAGACTTATATTGAAAATAGTGATGTTAAAAGTAGATAGACAATCTAAATGGATCACATTTTTAGAAAGCTAAAATAATTCCCATGTAACTGATGGTAGGACTGGAATTTGGAAAGTTAATGCACATATATTTCCATCCAGTCTATATCTGTAGACACAAGTTGGGTGTTTCCATAAGCCCGTGGAAAGAAAGCCACCAGGAAAATGGCAAAGTAGTCAGTTCTGGGTTAGAAGAGCTGAACCTGTGGCATGCGAGACAGATGACAGCAAGGCAGCCTCTTCACCATAGGGACCATATTTTCTTGACTTATCCCAGCAGCACAGCTACTTCAAGGAGCTCTTCCCTCAGCCCCTCTCACCCCTTGCTGTTCAGTCCTTTTCCAGCCAGCCCCCTGAGCTGTACTCACATCATGTCTTTTGGGGACTTTATGAGGACTGGCTCAGCAATGGACAGGTTGACTAGAAACACACACATGTAAACAAAAGCAGTGGCATTGGTACAATCGGAGGAGCAATGGGGCAGCCCCATCCGCCAGGGTCACTGCTGCAGTCACCAGGTGTGGAGACTCTAGCTTGAGGGAACATTCCAGCCCCATGCTAGACCTGGTCCTGAGTGGAGGTGTCCTGCCCAACCTGGAACACGAGCAAGGTGGTGGAGTCATAATCCGAGTGAGCTATGCTGAGGGATCTGTAGGAAGAGGAAGCTGAGGATTCAGAGAAGAATCAAATATAGCTCTTTCAGAGGAGCTGTTTCAAAATAACTTTTACCAGACTTTCCTCCAGTTGGTCAAGGAGATAGAGAGTAGGTGAAGGGATCTGAGGGAATCTGAGTAAGAAAAGCTTATGCATACCCAATTTATTAGAAAACTGTGCTATTATAGGAACTCTCAGTAAATATGCAATTTGCACTCTGCCTGCAGTGCTGTGCTGTTCATCAGCCATGCAGGGATAGCATTATTTATTCAACTGCCTGAGTAGAGACATCTTGGTGGCATGGAGAAGGCCACTTTGGGGATAGAAAAAGTTTTCACATCAGAGGTGTCAGAAGACAAGGGAAAAGAGTGTGGAAAGATATTCAACAACAGAATAAAGCATCCAAAGCAACCCTATTAGCTTTAGGGAAGAAGAGAGTGGTATGTTATCTATTTATCTGTTGATGCCACTGTAGTGTTTCTGTTGTAGGCGTAAAGAGCTTACTGTTTTTATAACCTTATACACAGATTGCATGTGTTGTGTTACAACTGCATGTGTCCCTGAAAAAGCTGACATAAACAGCACTGACAACAGTCATCTTCCCAGAAAATAATGTGCTTGATTACTAAAGCAGGTTAGAGTTCCCAGCTCATGCTGGAGGCCTGAGGAAACTGGCTAGGTTTTGATTTGAGGACTATTGTGGTCTAGCTTCAGGTTTTCCAAAAAAGGTTTTTGTCCTGATCCAGGGCAGGATAACTCTGTGTGGATGCTTGTGGAAGAGAAGAAGAGCAAGTTTGTCTGTCTGGATGTGCAGGGCAGCTGTGGAGTTTGTCAGCCATTTTATTACACTTTTAGAATGTGTGCACAGTAGTGTAAAAGCTGAGCATGGCTGCTGGTGTTATTGAGTAAAATCCAACCTCCTTTCTGCTACATATCATAGAGTTTTCACACAGGCACTTGAAATACCAGTGTGGTTTCTATCTTCCCAAATGCTCCTATAAATTTTTTATGGCACTGTATTACCTAATTCTTTGTCTTTATTTATTAATACAATGCATTTTCTATAAGAACATCACTGTGATCCTCAAATTATTCCTGAGATATTCTTAGTTTATGTGGCATTTCAAACAAAATTCTCTTTAATTTTTACTCTATACTGTATTTAAAGAAGTTAGGTTTTCCAGCATTTATATCTTCTCAAAGATAAAAACAAAACTGAAATGGGAGAAGAGAAGTTACTCCTTTCTTGGGTATTTTACAGTTTGGGGACCTTACCAAGAAACTGTAGTGTTCTTGATGTATGAGCTCAACTCCTGCCTTCGCTCTGTTAGAAGATTTGGCACCAACAATGAAACTGAGATCCAGTGTTAACAATGTCAAGAAAAATTGCCTTTTCAGAGCCGAGTTCAGAAATATGTCAGTCCTTCCAGCCTGAAAATGGAGGGGGTTTATTGTTCATTTAATTTAAGGACAAGAGTATGGAACAAACCAGACTGGCGTATTTTCAAGTACCACTGTAGCATGGCATTTTTCATTTAAAGCACGGTAGCTGTGGTGGGACAATCACTGCATCCTGTGAAAACAAAGCTCTGTTTCACAATTACTTATTAACTATTTTTAATATGTAAAGTATGCTGCAAGAATATCAGTTTTCTGCTAGTAAACAGAGACAAAATCTGGAGTGCTATAACTCTTACTAACTTGGATTTTGAGATTGTAGCTGTTAATAAGGTTCATTTTCTGTTAGTGTTTATCAGCGTCTGCTGTCAGAGCTTAGCACCTGGAGTTAGGAGCAGTGAATATTAACTCAGGAGCTACTTAGCTGTTCACACCTTGACTTTGACAGTACTCATTTTAGAGGGCAGAAACAGCCTCTTTCTCCCCCTCTCTTTTTGCAGTACATTTACAATATATGTATTAATTTAGATCTCCAAAGGAGAACCAATTTTGCATGTTTGGACATGAGAAAATTTATCTCATTGCCTTTTGTCTGACCCCCCTCTTTTTCTGTTCTTATTTAAATTCACACAGAGTCTTTACCACAAAGGTTATCCTAACTTTCATCTTTTGTATTTGTCACTGGAACAACTTGTTCTTGTCTATTGTATGAATACAGCACTCAGATCTCCTTGAAGATCTCCTTCTACGACATACTCCTTAACAAGAGGAAAGAATGATTTCAGCAGTGTCCCTTCTGAGAAAAAAACCCCCAACAAACACAGCAAAACAAACAAACAAAACCCCAATAAAAACATTAAACAAAAAAAAGAAAAAGAGAACAAAAACCTCATCATTCAACAGATATGAGGTCACAGCCAAGAATAGTTTAAGAAAGTCGATGAACCAGGCTTGCAAAATCTGCAGATGGTTATGATGGATAAAACTTACAGAAGCCTGGTATGTTCTCCATGTATAGTAGTTAATGCAGTGCAGAAGACCGGACCACAAAGTTGCCCCATGCTAATGACAACTGATGGCAACAAATTCTCAAATGACAGATCTCCTGTTGAGGTTGTGGATGAGGAGAAACTTAGTTCCACTTAATGGCTTCAAATGAAATAAATCAAAACCTATATATGAATCTTTATTAAACCTTAGAATTAATGTATAAGAAGAAATATTGTCTATATAATAATCATACATTGTTGAAACCAGCCAAAAGTCTTATGTTCATTGTTCACACATACTTACGAAGGAAGGTACCTTGAAGTCTGTAAAATACATGTCCAAAGAAAAGGGGGAAATCTGCCCTCCAGAAGTAACTATTTTTCTCCATTGACTGTAGAGGGAGCCTAGAAACTAACTTTGACATGATGACTAACATATGGTTAATAAGGTGGAGGTGCAATCCCTCTTGCTTCTGTGTACAACTATATACACTGCAAACAGTGGAAGCTGGTTGCAATCACAAACGGAAGAGAACAGCTGTGATTTTGTGTGACTTTTTTTCCTGTGTCTTCTGTAGTTTTACGCAGCCAGCTCCTAAATGATCCTGCTTTGTAAAGATTTTCTTAACAATACAAAATGAAAAGATACATGAAGCTTGTAGGGGGGTGAATGCCCTGTGCTAGGAGTAGGCAAAGAAATTTGTAAAACAAACATAATATTTCTTCTTCTTTTTCACTCGTGCCTCAAAACAAAATAAGAAAAAAGAGTCATTTTTATTTTTAACATGTACTAAATTTTCCTTCATTATCATGTATTTTGAATTATCATTTTCTACTTAAAAATATTCCTGTAGCCTGGCTGCAAAATATTGTGCAAGTACAAAGGTGTAATAGCAGTTTAGTCTTGCAGATGTGCTGATCAAAACACACAGAAAATGGGAAGATTTATCTTGCTCACTGTGCACTTGACAGCTGCTTAAAAAAGAAAAAGGCATTAATTTGTATTGGAGCAATTTAGCAGACTACACAGTTTGATATATTTTGCTGCTTAAAATTGATTCTTACCCTTCTGACAACTCACTGCTTGGATCTAACATGGCACAAGAATGGAATTAGGCAACAGTGATTAACAGATCATATCTTTTCTAGTCTGCAAGGCTTCTCAAGGCCATTATGAGCCACTCTTTCAGAAAGTGAAAGATGGTAACCCAAGGTGCCTGTGCAGAACAATACTTTTAGTGATGAAGGACAGGGTGGAATTGATTTATATCCATTATTTCAAAGTTTCTTCCACTCCAGAACTGAAATAAAGCTTCTAGAAACTCCTTGTAACTTTTACAATTATCTGTGGGCCAATGAGACACTGCATTTGGAGAGGTGAAAACAAAATGCTTCAGTTTCTCACCGGGTGCAAGGAGTAAAATCACCTCTGGCTATTACTCAGGGCGAGCCTGTTTATTACTCAACCCTGATTCCTCTTCTAAACAAGGCTCCTACTGTGGGCTCCTTTAGGTCTCACACTGACTCTTTCAGCAGCTTCAGTGCAGTCTGACATCTTGTGCAGCCAGGACACAAACTAGGTCTGCAATAACCTTTGAAAACAAGATATTAGTTATTAAGAGTCCCTTAAGCTTTAAATGCAGAAAACAAAATTTGCACACACATCCACGCTGGCAGCATTACTCATGTCTCTGGCTCACCACCCCCAGGATTCATTCACTCCCTGCACCAGGCAATCACCTTCCTAGTAAAGTGTCTGGAGACCTCAGTCCTTGCTTTGAAATTCTAGTCACAGCATTTACACGTGCTCATTCTGCTTAGCTACCAGTTGTTATGAAGTTAATGCCCAGTTGCTGACTGTCATTGTTATCTCCAAGAAAGCACCATTTGTTGTCAGTCTCCTGGTAAGCATGTCTAGACCAGTATGAATGCACACACATACTCCAGTCAGCACGCTGACTTTCACTGTTCTAGAATAGAGGAGACATGAGTCACATCCAGTTCTGAGCAGATACTATCATAAGGCAAACACGCTGCATAAACTGTTCCATTCTTTACAACCAGCATATGTTTAGTAGTAGTGTTATTTTAATACAAACAAATAAAGAAAAATGTCTTCAAAAGGGGTTTCTTTAGAATCTAATCTTTTACTACAGTTGACTTTTCAGCAAAACACATTAAAAAAACCCCAAAACAAACCAAAAATCCCCCACCAAACCACTAAATAAATCAACCATCTTTGAAAATTTCAGACTAAACCCCTTTTGCAGGCGGTTGGGAAGAGCCACATTCTGCCCCTGATACCTTTGCAGGGAGAACTGTGAATATACCCATGGCACATCTGGATGCAGAGGGGGTGAGGGGAGACAGAGAAGGGTCATATGGTTCCGAGGCATTTGGAAGGAATCAGTCGATCATGGATCCCCTAAAAGCTTCTAAGCACTTGCCCAGTGACTATTCCAACAAATATGGGGATACTGAACCAGAAACATAACTCTGAGGAAGGCAAAAAAATGTATATCTGACTCCAAACATCTAGGCTTGGCCTTTTCCAGAAAATTACCTGCAAAACATTTGATTAAAGAAACTTTAATATGAGCAGACATCCAGTTATATGCATCTGCTACCCCCAGCAATATTGTCAGGTAGTTCATAGGATTGTGCTCATCCAGAATCTGCATTGGTCTCATCCTTCTACATCTCAATCTTAACCCTAGAAAAAGTCA
>VYZX01029397.1:364011-383718 GCA_013401335.1 Brachypteracias leptosomus | reverse complement strand
AAGTCAGCATTTCCTTTGCTTCTCATCAAAATTTTATCACCCAACTTTAATTGCCAAATCTATCAGAAGGCTTTGTAGAGACAGCTAAAGTTAATTGCTCATCCCAGATTAAACCTTTGCCTCAACACCGGTTACAGACACTGATAATCTGACCAAAGCTGCTGCTAATCTTTCCCACTCAAAGCAACCTCAACAGCAGGCTGTGATGCGGTCAGACAGAAGGGGCAGGGGAGGGCACATGTAAAGGCAGTGAAGTACAGGGCATATGTGAAGGNGCTTGAGACTTAAACAATACTATGATTCTATGACCTGCTCAATAAGAGCTATTGTGAGGACACAGATGGAAGTAATTTCAGGGGGTGCCAGCCTTAGTGAAGGCTAAGGGGAATGACAGCTGAAGGTTAGGGAAATTAAGATGGACAGGAACTTTTATTTGCTATTAAGGAATTTCTGCTTCTCCTCAGAACACCAACTCCAAATGGTATGGTTATTTTTCTAATCACTTCCTACTACCATTATTTCTTTAACCAAATTTGCTTAATTTTTATGGAAAGCAGATGAATATGTTTTCTCTTGTTCATTAGATTTGTCCTGTATGATCTAATATTAGACTTATGATAAGTGAAAGAATAAACACTTATTGATTCTTTGGCCTCATTTCTGTTCATTAATGGTAGTTGCTTCTCATAACCGTGTATATTTGTAATAGCTACGCTTAAGAAGGACCCTGGCTATAGCTATGCTTTCAGGGTGTAATTCTAACTGCTTCATTCATCCATCAGACTTTAAAACTGTCACATCTTAATAATCTAGTAAACTCCATAAAACCTGTGCATTAACTATATCTGTAGCCATAGAATTGCAGGTTTTCCTGATGCGTTAATCATTATCTGCTTGCTCTCTTAGGCACCAATAAGAGACAACTTTTTCAAATGGTATTCCACTAATGAAATGTGTGATTCCTACCTATGGAGCATAAGAAATGAAACCAAAAAGAAACTACAGTATCTGAAATAATGAAAGCATTTGAATATGTAGGGTTTAGTAGTACAAAACCATTTTTTTTCTTTCGGAATATGTTTCGTTTATTAATACCAGTACTCTAGAGAAAAAGCAGTGCCCTGGTGGAGGGTTGAATGCCACCTACTTGAACAGAGGGCTTCTAGACACCAGGGCAATCACCTTATCAGGTATTCATAAAAGGGAATCATGAGTATATCACTTCACATACACTTTTAAAAGAAACAATGCAACCTGTTTTAAGAGCTGCATGCATTTCTGTTATCATGTTGCAGATTGCTTTGAAGTCAATTCAGATATTTCTACCAGAATAAGATACTGCTAGGCACTGTCATAGGAACCAGAGCTCTACTGTGAATTTTATATGTAAATAGACAGGGTTTGTCCCACGATCAGCAACAAGAAGACCAAAGGTAGTTACAAGCAACATATGGAAAAAAAACATAAGAATCAGTATTGTAGGTAATGAAAAGCAGAAGTTACAACATGCCAGCTGTCTGTTGGACTTTTGGCATTGCAACTGAGACAAGTTTTGAAGGGAAACTTACGTGTGAACAATGAAGTCACTTTGCAGACATAGGGAGAAACATGGAAGAAAACGTATGTGACACGTTTCCTGACATAGAGTTTTGGGTAGTGTGATCTCAATTTCAGAATAAAGTTCAATATGATGGGTAACAAAGATTTAAAACCACATATGATATGGGCTTCTAAGTCTAATTATGATATGATAAATGGGTCAAGTGAATGATGGGATTTTTTCAGGAGGTTTAACAAAGAAATGATGGCACAAAATAAAGATGATGAATGTGGGAAAGCAAACCCAGGTAATGGAAGTGATTTTTTGTCAAAGCTGTGAAGATTAGGGCAGATGACTTCAGGAAAAATATGAACTGATGAATCACAGGTTCCATGGAAGACCTACACTTGCTCCTTTTAAACGTGAACTATTTCACTGAGGAAATGAAAGAGCAAGCCTCAGGATTTCTGCTGACTTCACAAAAGTTGGTAATATAGACTGAAATAAATAAACTATAACACATGTTTTTTATATCTTCATATCTCCCTTTCCCACCTGAATAACTAAAAAAGGTTGAAATTTTTATTTGGTTACTAATAAGAAAATAGAAATACTAACTAGGGTCAACAAAATTAATTAGTCTTTGCCTCTTTGTAGAGGAAACAGAATAGATAGAATCATCTGTTAACGGATTTACAAGTCTAAAATAGTACATAGATTCCATTTATATCTTATCTCCCTATGAGCAGTAACTTGTCACAGAAGAAGGTCCGTGGGAGAATCAAAAGGAGAGGAGAAAAGCTTAAAAGGGAGCTACTGAAAAAACACGGCCCTTGGTAAACACAAGGTTTTAAATGCTATATACGGGAGAGCATAGGCACCAAACCACCCAGCTATAAACTCTCTGAAGCTTTCTCAGATGCTGCCTATCTGTAGGTTTTTCATTCCCCGGGTACCCAAGGGCATGTCTACACTTAGGTACAGACATCTTGGCTGGCTCCACTGCACTCCCCTGAACACAGGAATATGGAGACAAGATGCACAGTGCCATCCAAATTTGTGATCTTGAAAAGTACTAGGTAGCCCTGGAGGCACCTTGTGTGTTTCAGTTATGCCTTGTTACATGTCCAGAAATGCCCAGTTTTGATGGGACTGGGCATCTCAACACCACATTCGTGCCTAAACTTATTGCAATACAGAAAGCATTCCTCCATCCTGTAATCCTGGAAGGATTGGTCCCATAAGTGTTCCCAAAACACATCCTCATGGTGGGTCTGCATCCAGTGCAGCTACAAGTATTCCTTCTGATGCAAAGGGAAAGTAGATGACTCATGTCCCATCTGTTCTATGTCTTAACACAGTGAGCTTACAAAATGCCTTGGAGCAGTTCACACCCCATCCTGAGTGGTTTCCAGCCCATACTGACCTCCTCCCAGGGGAGCATCCATATCAGAAGGCTGGGTACTTTTCTGGGCTGCTTCATCCTGCAGAGAAGGATCTAAGACTCCTCCAACCACACAAGGAAGAGATCACTTCCAGCCTACAGGTTTGGACAATCACTCTCTACACCAAACCCTCCAGCAGATTTTTGTGTGTGTGCATGACTGTATTGTGAAATAGAGAAACAATGCAGGATATCCACATTTCCTTGTTCTACCCCTCCATGACTGGACATGCAAAACTTTTTCAAGATCTGCATCTCTCATCTTGTCTGCTCATCTATATCTGTCTCCTTCACCTTTCTCTGTTTGGTTCTGTAGAATAAATATCTCTAGCATTTAAAAAGACCCCATCCTTTAAGATAAACATTGGAAAGGAAGCCATGGGTCAGCACCATTTTACTCCGAACTGATCCTGTTGCTGTCAAGAGTGTAATGCTGCCAAGTACGTTAATGATGATGTTTCCAATGAATTAGTGGTGACTTGATGTAAATCAAGATTATGATCTGTGTTATTTGATTGCAAAATAAGAAAATGAAATCTTCAAGATGGCTTGTTTTTGGTTTTTTGTTTGTTTGTTTTTGTACATGAGTACAGCAGTGCAGTTAAAACTAAAGCAGGAGAATCACACATAAGACTTTATTTCTCAGAAGTATTTTTTGTAGGATCTCCCATAATGCCCTCTAGGATTCTTGCTTTGCAGATCAACAGCAGTGGGAAGACAGGATATGACTTGCTAACTGCATAATTTCCATTTAAAATTAAAATAGTGTTGGTACTAAGTTGTTCCTGGAATTTATATACATTTCCCAACCCAACTGACAACAAACTTCAGCTCTGTTATGCTTCTATGATCTTTCCTTCATTAAAATGTGTAAATAAATGATGTGGTAAATTATCTCATGTCTAACTCTTGTCTTGCTATTAATCTAGAGGGAGATGAAGTTCTTAGAACAAGGCAGGAAAGACAGAGAATACAAGGTGATTAATTTATCTTCAATTCCACTAACAACAGGATTTAAAAAAAAAAAATCTTTACTCTTTGAAATATGTTTTTCTAATTGCAGAGAAGAGATCTCTTTATGACAATAACCTTTTTTCTTGAAGTGGTAAAGAAAAACATCCTCTATTAAAGGTTCCTATGAATTGAAATTAATCCTGAAGGAGGTCTCCAGAGGTATTACAGGAAGCAAAAGAGGGGTTTCTTTTGTATTTGAAAAAAAGAAGAAAACCCTCCATTGTTCACAGTTCAATTATTATTTATTCATTCCTCATGCAGAAGATTGCTGTTGCCAATAGGCAAATAAAATGAAGCACTCTTTGTCCCAAAGAGTTTATAATTCATGTTTGCATATGATGGATGAGAGAGGAATAAGAAAAATTGAAGAATAATGGCTACAGAAAAAGGTTCCTGCAGGTCCTTTCGTTTATTTTGCATATGTCAAGGCAATATAACAAATAAACATACATCTGTGTGTATGTTGTATTAAATATATGTAATATATAATAAGAAATCTTAGTTATGGTCTGACTAGAGCTGTGTATAGATGCTATGGCTGTCAGCCTTGTTTGTGGGCAAAGAACTCATGGTTAAGAGGAGAGAAGCCATGAAGCTGGGGCAATGAAAAGCTGATGGAAAAGAAGCAAAGGTTGATGGGAATGAGGAGGAGGAGTGGTTGGGAACAGGACCACATCCCACGAGCTGGTCTCACAGGACAGAGAAGCACCATCCCTGCCATCGTGTGTGGTTGGAGGAAGACCTGCAGGCTGTGCTGACAGATATGTCACTTCCCAGATGATGGTCTCCATTCCCACTGCTCTGGGGAAAGGGCTTGTATTCCTCATGCTCCCCAAGAGCCCAGATCCATCATATGCTGCCAGTGCAGTGAAGAAACAAACAGGATGGTGAACACAGATGTGCTGAGGTGCTTTAGAGAGAAGGATCTCCTGGAGTAGTCATTACAGATTCTTTCAGATAGAAAGAATAAATATATGTTATGGCTATTGATCAAATGCCAATTAAATAACACAATAATAGCCGAGTCACATACAGAGTGTATAAGCTTCTTTTGTGATAGAATAATGGGCAAAAATATTCCTGCTAGCAGATCAAATAAAAAAGCAAAAATGAAATCCCAGCATCTTTCTTCTATAGTTTGACAGACTTGGTGTCTTTCATGAGGAATCCCTTTGCTCTCATGAAAAGGAGCTCATGAGAGCCCAGAAGCCAAACTTCATTTCAGAAAAATACTCCTGTATCAGTGAAAAAGGATGATTATGCACACATCCCCTTCAAGAGAAAAAACAAACCCTTCCTGGACATGTTGTCTACAAGAGCAGACATCTGCCTTTGCCTTTGCAAATGACCGAATTGTGCCAGTTGGCATTTTAGTTGGCAAAATGCACACAAGTAAGGCAGAGACTCAGAACAGTTATTAGGCCATTGAAAATGTAATGAAAAATCTATGAGCATGGGTGTTTTAAAGATATTTAAACAGGATGATTAAATATAAAATGCCTGGAGTTTAAGGGACTGTCTCAGTGGACATATTTAACCTTGTAAATATTCCAGAGCTACCAGACTGCTTCATAGCTGTAGAAGAGAGAACAGGAGGCTGGTTGTACAAGCAACTGAGGATTGTACAGACAACTGAGTATCAGCACGATGTGAACAGAGGAATGGTGCAAATAGCAAAGGTGTTTAAGCCTTTCGGTGCCCAGCATGGAAATAAGCAACAAATGCCACTCGCTAACAGGGGCTTAAGATGGGGATTTGTAACTGGTCAATGGGGGCAGAGGGAGGGCACAGGCTTCTCTTCTGGATGTTGGTGTTTCCTTGCCAACCTGAGGTGAATGTCTGTGAGAAACTGCAAATTTCTGACCTTTCCTGCTACTCAGTCTCTTTATATGCTGGGGTTTTGGGACAGCCAAAAGAGGAATTGTTGACATCAGGCAGACTCTGTGAAAGGCTGAATGTTAGCAGTAACAGTTGCCTCTCACAGGGTAGTCTAGCAATGACAGTATTTGATCAGGATACATGGTTCTCTGGGGTTCCCAACCCCTTGGGGCAGAGGGTGCTGTGGAGGCAGCTATGTGTCTATACAGCCAGAAGAGATGGAAGAAAGGTGCAGAAGTAAGATATCCCATTGCCTTCAGTTTTCATTTCCCAAGTAGGCATGTCCAACAGCAAAACCAGAAGCACTAACTCTGTCTTGCATGCTCAGGCCAGGAGCATGTCACTCTTCTGGCTGCATGATGCAACTGTCAGGCACTTCACGGAGCATAAACATTTCTGTGTCTCACAGACAAGATCTTAGAAGTTAATGGACTCTCTGCAGTTTGCAGCCATCCGGAACACTGCAGTCCCTCACCAGTGAGCCAGAGACTGCTGCATCAAGTGAAATACTGTAGCAACATTTTTATAAGGTATGGAAGCAAATTACTTTATTCTCTTACTTATTCACTTGACATAGATTTCAACAATGGCATAATGTTAAATTAATTTGGTTTAATGATTTTGATGACAGCAAATGGGGAAAATGGTACAAGAACAGTCCTTTATAATTAATCTGCAATCTTGTGCTTTTCTTCAAATACTGCAGTCTGTTTCTGAGATGCAGAAAAGATTCTGTTTCCAGAGGCCTGAAATTATTTTTCAAGACACAAATCAAAATAATTTTCTCCTTTGGTCTTTCCTGTGACTAATGTTTTTCAATTCTATGCAAAATTACTATAAAGTTATTTATAAAGCTTCTTATCTTCAAGTAGCCCTGCAAAAGTATTCTAACATGTCTACCATTTCAAAACATGTTAAAATATAAAACAGTATTAGAAGTGCCCACCAAAGAACTGCAGTAGATGCTTAGCTATTGTTGGTAGTATTGAATTCACTGAAAAACACAAAGCTGATGATTTATATAAAATCAGTAAGAACAACTAAAATGGAAAACTGAAATGACAAAGGAAAGTCACAGTTATGGAATGAAGTTGTTTCTGTAAGCACCTGAAAAAGAGCAAAAGAACATTCCCAGATGGTTTCAGGTATAGCAAATATTAATGCAGAGGGCTTGCCAAAGGATGGTTCACTCCTGTTAGTGGATTTTCAAAGGTGTGGTTATTTTTTAAAAAGCTGGTTTGGTTTGTTTTTAAATATGTCATTACTTTCTGTTTCTGTTTTTAAAACCCCAAATTCTAGAGCATATTTGTCTTCAGGTTTTTCCCTCCTTCTGCATACACTCTTTACTCCCTTCAAGAAATACAAATTCAAAGACAGAAACATGGAAAAGCATAAGAAGGAGAATTTAAAAAACTACATAAAAGGCCTCCCACATCAAATCCCTGCCTTCTTTCCCGATGTTCAAAATAAAAGCATGCAGACCAAAAGAAAAAAATTTAAAAATGAATTTCTAGATGGAGAAAATGCGATGGTTAAAAAAGAAAAATTAAGGAAGTGAAAAATGTTCACTTCGTGGAATTCTTTACAATTTTTGGGAATACTATTTTTTACTGACTTTTTTTTCCTATACAAATAATATAAGAAGATTTTTTAAATTGTCTTCTTTCCTTTGTGTTGCAGTAGGGAGCCCTCACAGAGCCAGCTAATCAGAGCCCTATTCAGCCAGGCACTGCATGCATTGTAGCAAAGTTGTTTAATTCGTAAATTTGACCGTAAAATAAGGGTGAGGTTTTTTTTCAAATTGGACAGAAAGGACATAAGAAGGGCGAAACACAAGTCTTTAGAGAGACTTCCCGCTGGCAATTCAAGGGTAACCCTTTCACTGGGAAATTTAATCATTTAACATCAATCCAATTTAGGTTTTGTTGAATATTAGGAGGGGACAGTCACTTTTATCACATGGAGACAAAGAACTTCCTTCAAATTAAACATTTACACTTAAGAACAATAAGTAAATTATTGTGTCCATCCTGTTTTTCCTAAAAGTTCATTCACATGATATTGCATCAGTTTACTTGAAATGGGAGATTCTGCTTTTAAATGATATTGTGACACTTGCCAAGAGTGTTCTGCCACCATTAATGATGTTATCTAAAACAAAAAGAAAAAAAAAATATTTCTCTTTAATGAGTTTGAAGCTTAGTTTTCAAAAGTTTTGGGGAATCTAACAGCCATGAAGAATCTGTGGGTCTCAGCCAAGTCTGTCTGTCTGAGTAGATTGTTGGCATTGGTATTTCCAGGAAATCTCTGCAGTGGTTTGAATCTACTTTTCTTTCATTATTCAGTTAATGAGGGAGGGGGGTTGTTGTTTGGGTCTTTTTCGCCTTCTAGGGCTTCTATAGAAATGAAATATGCTGCTGTGCAGAGACCCAGTATAAGATATATTCCTTACTTCGTATTCTTGACTTCCCATTCCTGCCCTGCTCTGAGGATTATCATACAATTTTGTTGATGCATTGGCTTTCTAGTCATCCTTCCCTTAGGGACAGCCCTCTTGAGTAAAACTTCTGAAGATACATGCAGAAATGGTCTCTTTTCAAGGATCAATGACAATTCTAAAAAAAAAGAGTAACAAATTCTAGGCTGCTTAACTGCACTAGAGAATATCTGAATCACTGACTCACTTCAGGCTACTACTTTTTGCTGAATAATTTTACATGCAAGTTATTTAAAATGTAACCCACAGTCTCCCAGAGCACCCCAGGCTCATCTGCTTTTACATTACAAACATCCTGCTTCTTGAAGACAACAGAGTTATGCAATTTTTGAACTAGGATTTAAAAAAAACTTTGAAGCAAACTGCAAATATAACTACTGTATCACCTTACGCAAAATATGTAGACCTGATCATGTCAAACGCAAAGCAGTTCTTTACACACAAGATCTAAGGACTAAAATTTGGCAGTGGTAGAAATTGGAAGTGCTGACTTCTCTTTCCAAATGTGCCCTTAACATGTAGTCTGTGTTTCTCTATATAGAAGACATTAACATGTTTCTAGCCTCAATAAAATGATATATGGGAACTTGGGTATTCACTGCAAATTATTTCCTGACACTGCAAAGGTCTAGGATTTTTTTTGGCACCGAAATACTGCTATGCTACCCTGTGATTTGCCTTTTCCCCTCAGTAATTCACAGTGACAGACTTTTAAACAGAATTACATCCCCTAAGCAGTTTCCTGTGCTCTGGAGATGGGCAGGACAGCACAGACAATAAGGGAACATGACTGGAATACAGATGTGGCTGTCCTTGTTGTTTGGCATCCACACAGACAAAGGTGTTCAGCCCTTCTTCTAACAATGAAAGAGCACCCTTTGCTCCCCGTGTTTTTTATTTCTGAGGCAAAACCAGTTTATTTGTGAACGTGCATAAAAGGGGACACGGGTTTAGAAAAGAAACCCTGAATAGATCACTGTTTCTCAAAGGCTGAAGCTTGCTATTCTCATGAGGTTGGACCTTTAAGGCAGCTCAGCTCTTTCACAAGCCTATTGTTGCTATGTCAGAATGCTCCCATTGAGGGCATGTATTTTATCCAGTTTCATCCCTTATGCCTGTACTATGAATTCATAAATGAGAAGCAATATAGCAATATGCCTTTTTTAAGAAGTTCAGAATAGAAAGTCCTGCTGTCACATATGTCTGTAATAGAACAAAAAACCTTCTCTGAGTGTCAAACCCGCTTTGGGGGAAGAAGTATCCATTGTCTTTTAGGCACAGAATGGTTAACACATAGCCTGGAGCAAAATCAGTATGTCTGTAGGGAAGATAACTGTGTAGTTTTGTCATTTATGTATACAAACACTCTTCAAGTCTTTGAGAAGGAAGAAAAGGATAAGCTTGCAGCTATCCAGAGGCCCCTGAATAGCAGTCATAGACATTCATTATTAAAGAACCATTACATATTTTGTGTCACGTGGGATGTATATTCCCTGGTTTGTACATATGATATAAACAGAAAATAATATTGCAGTAACAGATTATGCACTGGTATAGCTCCATCCACTTCCATGGCAGGACTTACCTTTTATAAATTGATAAGACAGGTCAGACTTCAGACTCTACCCTTAAATCTTTTCGATCCTTGCTTCCCAATCTAGGATGTTACAGTCTTTCCATGATGCCAGCCAGCTATTCGAGAAAGCGCCAAGAAGTGCAACAGAGAATTCATAATTAGCTTCTGTGGCTCTATTTCCAACAACCCTTTAATCATCAAAGATTCTTTCTGAAGAAATTGGATTTTATCCTTATTGCAGAAGAGGAAGGATCTGATTCTGCTCACAAAATTTACAAGATGGTGTATTATTAATTTATTTTCCTTTTTCTTACATTTTTTCCATGCTGCAGCATAAGATTCAAATGTTAACTTGCATATGGTCAGACATACTATGGATTGTATTGCAGTAGAATGGTAAGGTCACATAGGGAGAAATGGAGCAGAACTGATGCAATGGGCACTGAAGCACCTTTCACAAGGAGAGGATTAACAGAAACCTCTGATGTAGATCTCTGATAAGGTCACTCAGGCTTTGTCCAGACCAAATTAAAGTAGCTACAAGACTCCCTGGGCAGCCTAGTCCATCTCAGAAAGTCACACACTTCTTGGTCCTGTCAAGATACACCAGGTATGCTCTAAGACTGCCTGCCTGCCTGTCTCATTGGTAGGAACACCTAGAGTGACATTCATCCCGCCTAAGAGGTGGATGTCTGATCTTGACCTCAGAAACCTTCAGTTTGTGACAAAGAGACAGATGCTCTTAAAAGTGCATTGTGTGTCACTTCTCTCTCCTGATTATAGAGGTAGCAGCCAGCAGCGTTGCTATTTAACTCTTAGAGGAAAGCTCCTTTTCCAGGTTCAGGGCTTTCAACCTAGGCCAGATGAGAGGAAGACACCAAGCAGTTTGGCTTGCTTGAGAGCAAATGTAGGAGAGACATAATTCAAGGTGGCTGAGGAACTTCTAATCTATTTCAGTGAAATAATGTGGCAGCAAATTGAAGGAGAGGATCTCAGGATCGGAACTGAAATTTTAAAAAAGATCAAACTGATCCAGTGTTGAGCTGTAGTTTGCTTCACTATGTTTAATTAAATGACTGTTAGTCATGAAGCCTCATTTTTCTCTCAGTCTCAGAGGCACAGGTCCAGAGATAATATGTTTGCTTCAGTTCTCTCTTTCAAAGACTGCGCTAATAAGATTTGGATAGCCGTTTACACATGCATCAAGCAAATAGAACATGTGAGGAATTTACTTCCAAGACAAACAGGAGCTCAGGAATAATCAGTCCCTTGCCTTAAAGTAGTAATATGCAAAAGATGCTGCAATCCAGGCAGCAGTGTCTAACATAGTCTTTCAAAACAAACAGGGGGTTTCCACTTGTTTACTCCATTTTCTTTGAGCTGCTTAGCCGTGATTGTATTGTTTTCTTCTGCAGCTGCCTTCTCCATGGTCAGTCTTCTACCTGAAGATTTCCTTTCTCCTTCACAGCTTGAATAATTCATATTTCATTATCCCACTCTCTGTTAGAAATTGCTCAATCCTATTTCTTGTTATGTTCCCTTAATGGCTTATTTCTTTTCTGTTTTTGTTTTCTGCTCTGCCTTTTCCTACTTTCCTATTGCAATCTTGCCTTTGGTGAGCTCCTGTCTATTTAACTACTGCTCCTAAACACAGCCAGACAAGTTCGCCCTCTGGGAATCTGCAAAGACTCCTCCCGCTCTCCACTGACTCTATGGTGAGTGATGGAGTTATTGATGTTCAGAGGATGGTTCCACTAGTACTCTAAAATTTAGAAGCAAGCTGAGTAAGTGGGGCTAATATTTCTTCTCTTATAGTTGTTTTGAAGTTTAATCCCTTCATTCTACTCTTTTTCAGTTGTAGCCTCTTGCTTTCTCCAGATCTTTTTTCTCTAACAGTTCCTCCATGCCTTTTAAGGTTGTGCCTGCAAAGCCCCTCTCATATTTGTATTGGTTTGAACACCACACATCCAAACATAACACCTTCTCTCTTTGAAGCATTTCTGTTTCAGAGTTTCATCTCTGGCCCTACAGCAATGCTGGGATACTGCGGGAGAGCGGAGTCTCTGTACTACAATTACCATGTTGGAAAGGTAACCTGGATGCTAGTCTTCCTGGGTTTATGTAAAAGTAAGATAAAGAATTTAAGTCTTTATGTAAAAAAAGCTGCTCCATTGTTTTTTCCTCTGCCAAATGCCATCTATTTTTGCCACTGTTAGGAATGACCCAAATTCCCATGTCCACTCCTGAGGCCATTTTTGAGCTGCTAGTCTCTACCTTTATGCCTACAGACAAGTTTTCTTGTCCTGCATCCACGCATAACAAAAGTTAAAAAGGCAAAGGTTATCTCCAAAAACTATCCTCTCATCTGAACTCATGTGACCCATGCTGACAAACAGCAGCTCATCACTCACTACCCTCTTCCTTGCACACAAACCTGCTGAAAGTGAGCAGGGACATCAGAAGCTCCCTGCAAGCTGAGTTTCCCAGAGTCCCTGCTAGCAGCACAATTTGCTCACTGCTATCTGCACCTCATCAGTTGTTCCTGAGAACACAGTATCAAGAAAACAATCTACTACATATCAGGAATTGTGGGGAGGGAAGAGATATTTTTGTATAAAATTAGCAAAAAAAAAATAAAAAATCCTTAGAACTGCTTGACTGAAGTCAATAGGAAAGTTGAAGGAGTTTAACTGTAGGAGATTTTCCGACTTCTTGCAAGCACCAGGCCTACACAGCACTATATATGGCTGCTGGGGAGCTTCTAGCCCTGAAAGAATCACCTGTGATGTGGCCAAGACAAGTGTGACAAAATCTGTTTTGTGTGGACATGGATTTAAACCACTCAAAACCAGGATGTGAACCCAAGAGCTGCCGAACTTAATTGTTCGTACCAGACTCTACTCTTGCTTCTCCTCTTTTTTTTTTTTTTTTTTTTTAAACTAAGAAGCACTGTCCATGCTATTGGGAACACAGCAAGGAAGGTTAATCCAGACACTTCCACTTGGCTGTTTACAGGCTGTGTACAGGTGTGAAAAATCACCACAGACAGACTAGCTGGTCTGTTTGAATGCAGCTTTTTAGCATGCCAGACAGAGATCAAGTTCCCTTGGAAAGAGAAGGATCTCCGAAGCAACAGGAGGGGATTCCTCTGTTCCCTCATTATATTTGGACACTGAGCTACAGCACAAGCCTCTACTGTGGTTTAAAGCTAGAGTGTCTTAATTGCTTCCTGAATTACACTTATTATAGGAGCCTTGATTAATTTCTCCTTTCTGTTGCAATTCTAGTCAGTGCAAGAAGTCTTTGCTAGTGGCAGGCTTGCCTACAGCTGTCATTCCTAAAAACCCTTCAACACTCTTCATAAGTAACCAGCATTCACCAAAAGGCAAAGTGCGCTCTCTACATATGCGTGATGTTATATGTGTCAAGGAATATAGGTTTGTAAGAAGCCACTCAGGTCATCAGGCTCAGGTCCATTGGTGTGGATATACTTACTTGTCCCTGTTCTAATGAGACTCCAGTTTAAAAAATACTTCAATTTCTTTAATCCCCCTAATCCTGTTATTGCTGGGATGCAACCCCAGATGGTAAGAAAATGTCTATTGCTCTTCAGCTAATTAATTCATCACTGAATTATTCCTCTTTGTGTCACCACCACTGTTATTTGGCTTAAACAGTCCTTGTTCCCACAGTGTTTATAGATAAGAGGCAGACTTTAGAAAGAAACAGATGCTGGGCTGTATTAAGAGAGACTCCTGTGCCCACTGCACTTGGGATGTATTTAGACAACTAACATTGGGGTCTCACCTAACAGAAGTGCTGTTTGTAATTACAGCTGTCTCATGTTCTGTTGGAGGAAATAGGGGGGGAGAACAGGCACACAAAAGAGCGCAATGGCCATCCCTTGCAACAGTATGGCTTTCATGTTAGGTTCATGTTTCTGTCAGGGATGTTTCTGTTACTTTTGATTGCTCCCAATGCCTACTGGTGTTCCTTTCCATACTCTGTGTAAGGAGGATTTCTGACATCCAGGGCTGGCAGGGCTGAAGCTCTCTACCAGCCACAGCTCTACACTGCTTTCCCACGGGTGAGCAAAGTGTGTCAGACCTGGCTGCTCCAGCAGGGCATTCCTTGGTCTTCTCCCTAATGATTATAAATTAGCAAGGTCCAGACTTGAAAACAAAACAAACAAACAAAGCCTCTAAGATAAGACAGGGATGAACAGCATAATATCAAAATATCACACCAAAAATATTCCTGCTCAGGGTTTGCCTAATTTTAGAAGTGCTCTAACTCACTAGAAACCTTTCTGTCTCACCTGCGGTTGTCTCAGGCACACAGAAATCTGCTGCTGTGTACGACTGGGACCTTCTCCATCTTGACAGTTGATGCTTTGCTCCAAGATGAACTCTTACCAAGGAACTATACAGACCCATGTTTATATTGTCTCACAATCTGAACTATCTTCTGTAGTCTGAGTTCTTGTAAGACTCTCTGGTAGGGCTGGGATCCCCACAGCAGGCACTGGGACTATTTTGTTCATAAAATACCAAGTTCTCTGCCTCTTCAGTGCTAGAAGAGTGAGTCAGGTGCCCTCCTCCATCCTCTATCCCCAATTAGTCTTCCTCTTTCCAGGAGCATAGCACAAGCAGCAAGGGATTAGCTGCTCTGGACAGACGGTCTCCTCTTTCACAGCCAGCACTGAAGCTCTGCCAGGCTGCAGAGAGACACAGATCCAGAAGAAAAGCAAATCACTAAACCTGAGCTTCCACAGCCTCCTGAATGTGCACTCACCTGCAGCAGGGAGGTGCCAGCCCTGCTGCCTCCCTCAGTCCAGAGCATCATCTCAGCACATGTTTAATTTAAGCATGTACTTACTTTCATTGTTACTAAGAGTGCTTGCATGCTACATTACCTCCATCTTGCCCCATCAGCCTCACTATGTTTTTAGAACATTTACAAAGCAGCACTTTTTTTTGTTTCATGTCAAGCAATATTCAGGCCACCTAAATCCTATGGAAAACATATCCCACTCCTTGGTTTCTTCCACACAAATATCTCCATCTCCTGGGATTGAAAACTCTTGTTTTCTTTGGCCAAGAGGACTCCTTTAGGCCTAGAACTGTCAGCCAATCTTTCTCTCCAGCTATCTAATTGATTAACATAATGAAGTTAAACTGAGAGCAATTAGTCTCAAGATCAGTACTTGTATATTTTTAGACCCATGAAAGGGATTATGAGCTGCAAGCCTGTCTATTTCTTCCCACAGCCATACCAGCTGCTCCAGAGAATGACATGGATCTTGTCCCACTCCAGTTCATGAGCTCCTGACAGCTACACTACAAGCTCATCTCAAATACACAAGTAATTGTTTTGTAACTTTGTGTGCATTTTGGAGAAGGTAGGTGGAAGAGATGGCAAGGGGAAGCTATTGTTTTGCCTAGCAGAGGGGAGGTGAAAAGCAGGCCAGCTGTAGGTAATCAGGGTGGAAAGCTGCTGCTGTGCCATTTTAAAATTGGCAATTTGCAATCAGGAGAGGCATTTTTTCTATCCTGCCAGCTGGAGGCTCTTGGCAAAGTGGTTGTGTTTTTAGAAGCTAAACAAATTAATCTTTCTTATTTTTCCCCTGAGTTTTGGATTTTACCTCAAGAGGTTTGATCTAAAACATTTTATCACATCTAAC
The DNA here is from genome assembly GCA_013401335.1 of Brachypteracias leptosomus. Lineage (NCBI taxonomy): Eukaryota > Metazoa > Chordata > Aves > Coraciiformes > Brachypteraciidae > Brachypteracias > Brachypteracias leptosomus. The sequence continues at coordinate 368,086 of VYZX01029397.1, read as the reverse complement.
TAACAAAAGACTTATTGAAAATGAAAGAGGACACAAGAAAAATAGGAAGAAATACAAATGTTCACCTATATTCAGCAGATCAACCGCTTTTTGAACATATGAAATCTAAGTGGTTCTGAATTTATCTTCCATTCATGAAAATAAACAATTTTACACTGACCACTCCAGTTTATGTTCCTGTTAAGAAGTGCAGAGCTTTGAGTTGTCTTCTAGCACTGTACATAATTATGTACTTGCAAATAATAGTTATCATATTTATAACACTATGACAAGGGGACCATTCTCCCATGTCTTCTCCCAAAACTCTATGCCTCTTATCCTTAGAGAGCTTTGATATATGGTTTGAACTTGTATACAACTATTTGTTCAGCAATATAGTGTTAGGTTTCATCTTCTATTTAAAAAATGTATTTTAATGTCTCTACAATTTTCTGCTGGAGATTATGCAATGATTTTCTGAGTAAAATGTGTTGAACTAAAGCTTAAACATATCTTTGAGTTAATGTTGGTGTTTATGACAAACTTTCAAACACGGAGACCATTTGGCCTGGTCTTTATTATAGGTAAAAAATAACCCTCCAACTTGTGCTGTGTATTACATCTACTGGTATGTGATTTCAAACCCGTTTTGTCACCTGTCCCACATCTGTAGCACAACACACTGTAGCCCCAAGTCAGTAAAGCACATGCTGAAATTTGAGCACATGCTTAAAAGCAGTTTACTTATTAGAATATGCTGAAGCACATGCTTTTATACTGATGTGTTTTGCTGAACTGATATGATGAATAGTCTAACTGCAGTGTCCGAAAACATCTGCTCTCTGGATAATTAGGTCATGTAGATTTACAGAACTTCAGGGAAAGGAAAAAATCACAAATTCAGTCTAACCTATTGCCCAGACCTTTTCATTTGCTTTAGAAGAATGCAGGATAGGAAAGTGTTTGCAGAATCAAAACATTCATAAAACTACTTTGCAAAGATTTCAGTTTGAAGATTGTTATTCAGACGGCTGTGACGCTCCCTCCTGACCTCAGAGCCTTTGAGATGAAATAAAAATTGTTTTTCATGAGTTTGTCAATGAATTAAGAGGATGATATTTCCAAAAAGAATACACCCAGAATTTGACCTTTTCAGTTGTACTGAAAACAGCAGCCACTTTGTGTTACCAGCGATTGCGAAATTAAGGTTGAACAAGCACAGAAACTAAGTCTTTCATTTTAAGAGGAGGTAAGTCATACTCTTTAATAGATGAGATCAAATTCCCCAACTCCTGTGACCCTGAGAGCTACTCTTCAAGAGCCTATTCAAAATGGAGATACAGAATCATAGAATCGTTTAGGTTGGAAAAGACCTTTAAGATCATTGAGTCCAGCCATGACTATAACATTGCCAAGTCTACCACTAGACCAAGTCCCTAAGTGACACATCTACACATCTTTTAAATACCTGCAGGGATGGTGACTCTACCACTTTCCTAAGCAGCCCTTTCCAATGCATAACAACCCTTTTGGTGAAGAAATTTTTCCTTATATCCAGTCTAAAAAATCCCAATGAACACATCAGGGATATGAAGTACTTGGTCTGTTTAAGATTTGGATAATGGCTCTTTCATTTTTGCACTTTTCCAATGGAATCACATTGCTGCTAATTCCCTTCTCCTGTTTTCTTTTCATGCAGCCTTCATAGTTGAAACAAGTGGAGGAAGAGGAGATAAAACATCAAGCATATGTGTTGTATTTTCCTCTCTGGGTCTTCACAGGCATAATATGGAAGGAAGAGTTCTGTGCAGTGAATCCTCTTCTACAGTTCAAGTCATCTTTCTCAAAAGAAAAGACTCTTCAAAGCACAATTGCTAAAGACAGAATTTTATTTTCAGAACAGAATGAAAGACACATGTTTCACTAACGGTCTCTTCTCTGAGTTTGTTTAAAAAAAAATACTTCAATGCAAGATGCTGCACTGTCTAAAGTGAAATAGTATGAGGAACACAGCAATATTGACCCAGATCACTTCAAACTTGAATATAATTTTTCTGTTTACAAGCTATTAAAAAAAAAAATAGCCTGCTGTGATTTTTTGGTGTTGTGGAAAACTGAGTATTTAAAATTTTTAAAAATAATGTTTCCATTGCTTTTTTTTAATGTTATCTAAGTTAAATCTTTTGATTAGACCATTTTGATTTTCCAAAAGAAATACTCCAGAACCTGTGTTCTGGAGGAAATACCTGCACCTTGATTTTTTTCACATACAGGATGATAGCTGTACTTTTCAGTATTTCCTGTAGAATGAGCTGGTGGTAAAATGCTTTCTGGTCTACAGGAAGACTGGTAACAACAATTATGTAGTAAGTAAATGTGGCATGAAATGTGGCTTAGAGTCCCATAAAACAGATGGCAATGATTCTGCTCCTAATAAGCAGACAAGAAGTGAATTTGCGGGTTGAATTCTACGTCCAGAAATAAGATCCAGCAGGGCAAGAGGAAGTTATGATATCGTGATCACAACTGTCATGTCAGACAGATGTACAGAACAAAACTTATTTCCATTAGTTTTGGGAGAATTCTCCCACCTGCACAGAGGGTTGCACAGAGAAATTGTGTATGAGAGGGAAAGAAAGGTTAAACTTGAAGAATTATTATTAGATTAAAAAGAAAAGATCTCTGAGAGACTAATCTGCTTTTCTAAATCACTGCTAGAGCCAAAGTTTGGAGCCAAGTTGCTGAAGCTTAAGCACTGTGCTGAAGTATGGTGTAATTGCGAGGGATCTCTTCATCTCACAGGTGCAGAGCAATGTGCATTTCTACAGCTAATCCTGGCTGAGATGAGAGAGAAACCTCTTCTGGGAGATTCTGTCAGAGTGATAAATAACAGAAATAATTTCTAAAACAAAGGAAATGACTGATTTGGTGAAATTAGTTATGTTCCAGACAAGGCAGGTCACCGCATACTATTTTATCTATGGCTTTAATTGCTGGACTGTGGCACATTTTCATGATGTCAACATTCTGACCCTTGGTCCCTGTTGCACCTCCTGACTCAACAGCTCCAAAATCCTCTCAGGCACTCTTTAGTGCAGATTTAGTGCTTTAAGAGTGTACATAAATCACAATAAAAGAAGTATTCAGAGTTCTATTAGATTATACATCTCGAAACAAATAAAGTGGGTTATATTTATGGGGTAAGACTTCATGGGTTTGAAGAGGCTTATAGAGTCTCAGAATCTGAGCCTCACTATGATATTTCAGGAAAGAAGGTCCATATGGCCTTGAGGTGTAGGAACAGAGAAAAAAATGAGCTGGCTAGTGAGGCTATATTACCTGTGTATATCATAATCAGCTGTTGAGATACTGAAAGCAGGAGGGAAGTTGAAAAATTGGATTAGATTCACAAAGGGACAAGAAAATGATTACAAGACACGAAACATGACTTCTAATGAAAGATTCAAAGAGCTTAATCAAGCTAGGTTATCAAAAATATTCTTCCCTGCCTGGCTGTCTCCACTGGGATCAGTGGGTTCTTCAGCCCAGCAGATGAAAGTGTAACTAGATCAAATAGCTGGGAGCTGAAAAGATACCGTGATTCTGATGTGAAATAAAGCTCAGGTTTTTAAGCCAAGGGCAATTTATGGCTGGAAAGAACATATTCAAGGTTTTCTAAGTTTCACTGGAAAATTTTAAATGAGGACTGATGAATATCTAGAGGTGATGATGCAGTCTAAATCAGAATTAGCTGATCTTTGTTGTGCAGAAGATCAAACCATAAGATTGTTATAGTGCCTTTTGAGGTAAGAAACTAAGTGAAAAAAAACATCCCTGAAAAGAAAACCTTTACTCTTATGCAGTTTGATTGCATGGAGAGCTATCTCATCCAACAAGAGTGTGACAATGTACAGACATTGGACATTTACATTAGACTACTTGTCTATTTTCCCACTCTGGCCAGTCAGAGACGTCATCATGACTCATTTCACACTCAAATAGGTCAGAAGAGTTGTGCCATTTAAGTATTACACTCACTAACCACAGATGGAGCCTAACTGACTGGCTTAAATTGTCTCTCCTGCTTTTAGATTAT